>LR736870.1:2789581-2886027 GCA_902654985.2 Oryctes borbonicus
CTTCATTCCTATCCTGTAAACTAAGAATATCCAGCCTTATCTAATCCTAGCCATGGGAATCTCCAATTTTACAGAAAATTGCATGTACTTTTTTTGCCAGAATATGTAATTTTATATTTGCAGTGCAATACATCGAAACAAAGTAACCTAACCACGCGAAACGAAAACTGTCTAGATAGATAACCTAGGATTACACATAAACGTAATGTATGCATGCATTCTACGGAGAATATATGGATACTCTAGTTTACAGAAAAGTAAATTTAGTAAAGTAATACGAGAACACACGAACGGAGAAAAAAAAACACATATCTTTTATGTCAGCGTCGGTAACTTTCGCAAATACAACGAAGCGGCTTGCATACACGGGCTGTAGGTGTAAACATATCTATCCCGGTAGATATTTATTGCTTTCGGTTACCACGGCAACCGGCGTTATTGATATAGGTGTATTACATGCGGTTGAATGCAAGATGCAAGAAGATTGCCAAAACTTTAAAAATTGTCTGTATGTACTTGCCCACGTGTAACCATAGAATGCGAGCTTGTGTTTGATGTAGATCTAGCTATATATTGTTTATAAACCTGCAGAAACGAGTGCGCACTCATTGGCGGCGATGATATATTTCGAAATCGGCCGGACATATCCGAAATCGCATCATCGCATCAAAAAATTGTACCAACGGACTTTGTAATTTGAATTAAATATCTTGTAGAAATATATTGAAGATTCAGGATGTGAGGAAAATAAACAGAAGATAAGTTATTTATCCGTTTCACCACGATCCTCGTTGTCTGGATTTATAGTTACCCCCTAATAGCCCAACTCTAGATGCAGGAGACTGTAAAAGGAATTAGAGCTCCAGAGAAAGAGCTCTTAACCGCCAAAGGGATATTGATGTGGCGCTAATGGCAGCTAAACTCGATATTGTAAATTGTAACATACGGTATATTTACTTTTGTGCTGATTCTATAACCAAGAAAGTCGCTGTCTTGAAAAAATTCAAGAAAGCTTGTCCAAAATAAGTGAATAGCTTTTATCTAAAATGTTACTACTTTTTCTTCGATCACTTCTTTCTCTTGTTTGTCGCCAATTTGTCTTGCTGCATCAGGGCCACCCCGTCTCTATCAGCAGTTTACTTGAAAACCCATTTCTATACCTAATACATGTATCAATGCAAACAATCTATATTTTTTTGTAAAAAAAAAGAAATTCTGTCTTCTTGCATGTAAACATTCCTTTTCTGTGTGTAGAAATGTAGAATTGAAAAATGTATTCTGAAATGATCGAAAGGTTCACTGAATAATGTTCTACATTAGACAATTGACAGCCTTCACTAATATACGTTGCAGTACATTAAAAAAAAAACAGTGAATAATACCTTTTAGAGAAGGAATATGAGACAAAGTATTTTATAATTTGAGACCTAGCACTTGATTTTCAACGAATTTTCGGAAGAAAATGTGCCATTTCATTAAATAATTTTTAAAACAACGCTTCCTCGCTTCCATTTTTAATTTGTTAATATTTCAATGATAGCTGTTCCCGTTCCCACGATATCCTACACACACGTACGAATATGTGAATTTATTGTTGGCATATATCGCCTCAGTAATATAAACATTCCACCTGAACACATAGCATCAATGTATGTATGCATGTATATCAATTGCATTCCAATAATTACGATTCTGTGTAGTATCGGCTGGTAACAAAGCTGTTTACAGGATTCTATCTACGAACGCGTAACAGAAGATGCATTTGTGCGGACACAACACCACTTTAAGCAGCTAGAATTTGTACTGTTATATATATACGTAGAATTGTGTACAGGGTGGAAGTTACATGTATGAACGATATATTAGAAATTACAAGATGTAGATAATTTATTTTGATAGCAAATGCATGAAGAGAAATAATAGGGACTCATTAAAAGCTTGCTGTATCCTTTGCAAGTGCAATAACCGCGACATGTTCTTCGAGATCTCCTTTTTTGTTTCATCTTGATTTTTTCTTGACAATTTTAAGCCCCTATCACCTGAACCAGGTACAATGTCCTTCCTATGTAGGTTAAATCGTACAAAAAATGTTTAAACAGATATTTGCCGAACAAAAACGGGTATTAAATTAATAATATGTAACAAATTGCGTCCTTTTTGTTTTGAAAATTACACCCGGTACCACATACCAGCGTCTCTTAAATTTTTACAAAGGCAATGAGAAGAACTTTTTTCCTTTGATACAATTGTCGTTAAGGTTTATACGCTTTTGCCAATCGAAAGATTTCTTCCACCCCCAAGTAAGTATCCTCAAAAGATAGAGTTTAAGTAACTCAACAACCTCTTGACGTGAGAAGAAACTATCCACGCATTTTCTGTTTAACATTCGAGAAGTAAAAGAAATTAGGTATAATACAGGCAATGAGACATTAATTAAATGATTTTCTCCTTCAAATAATCAATTGTTTGACGTTCTATGTGAGAGTTGGCATTGTCATGATGAAGGTTAATGCGACGTAGTCCTTTATTTTTTCTGTTTTCATCGATAACTTCTAGCAAACAAGTTGTTGTATACCATTCAGCATTAACTGAACTTCGATCGGCCAAAGCAATGCTTGCGATATATCCAGTACGACGAAAAGAACAGGCAATCATCTTCTTAAAGGTGCTTCATGAACGAACAACTTTTGTTGGGTTCATTTCATCTTGGAACATCCAAACAATTGAACGTTGTTCAGTTTTTGTCTCCTGTGCTTCGAGCGATTCATTCGCGCTAAAAGTCGGCAAAGGTCAAGGAGGTAACTACAGAATGAAAGTATGGGACATTTAGCGCATCTGATGGAGAGAGAAGCATTAGCCTCAAGTGCATCTCGGGTGAGTCAGCGGACGTTAATGAAGAAGGTATGGAGCAGCTTTTGGAACAGTTGCCCGGACTGTTAATGAGATATACACCAGAAAACATTTACAATACAGATGAAAATGATCTATGCGAGCTTTATCTAATAAAACCCTAACATTGAAAGGCAAAAAATATGTTGGGGATAAATTGTGAAAAGAAAGGTGACCATATTGTTTTATGCCAATATGACTGAACAAGAGGAAATGCTTTTAGTAACCGGGAAAATTGCTCGACCACGGGCGTTGAAATATGTACCACTTGTTAGTTTGCCTCCCATAAGGACCTCAAAAAAAAGGCGTGGATGACAAAGGTTACAATGACCGAGGTTTTCAGAAGCGAAAAATATTGCTTTTTCTGAACAATGCTGAATCACATCTAAGAGAACTACATTTTTCTGCCCCCAAACACGGCACCTGTTTGTCAGCCCATAGATCAAGGGATAATTCGCTTGTCTCCAGTAATTTCCCCACTTTCCTAAACTCCAATTACTGGAAAAACAATTGGTAAAAGCAAAGAAGATAAACGTGTTTAATGTATAAAAATGTACCTTTTACCTATCAGAGTCAAATTGATTATTTTTTTCAATTATTATTAACATCATGTAAATTTCTTACTTATTCTAGTCTTTTCATAACGATTAATATAAAGCATAACATGAATTTTGAAGCAAAGCCAAAACTAAACTTTTCTCATCTCCAACCTTCAGCTTTCTCTCCGACTTGAATTGTTCCTTTCCCCTTCACTAAATTAAGAAAATTCCGTCTCGGAAAATTCTCGGTAATAGAAGCTAAATTATTTATCCATCTCTTGGATGACGAAGTGGCAACAACTGCGGCAAACGCGTAGCTCGCGTATAAAATATAGAATGAGGAATATATATATTTTTTTAAAAAGCTTTGAAGCGCTTCAGGCTCGGTACCCAAGATAAATATGTATGTTTTACCTTTTAAGGGCGGCTACGATAGAAGGTCAAATTGTTTCAATGCTTCGGGTTATTTACTTCTATGTTTGGTGGAATGATTTAAATGTGAAACATCTACCGCAAACGGATAAAATGTAATAATATCTACATAATAATGGAAATAAAATACGCCAGTTGTGATTTTGCTTTGAAATCTTTTATGTGTTTACATTTTTAACATTCCTTTTTTATTTCAATGCGAGCGGTTAAATAAGCACAATCGTTTTATGAAATGTATTTCGAATTTGTTATTTGCTTATTTAGTACATAATTTACATTAACCTTATGTTTATTTTCTTGTTTATCTTCGTATTTTTATTTCTTAGGGCTTTGAGATTGACAATGATGACTCTGATTACAACATTAAAGAGTCAAACGATGTGAGTAATAATAAGCTATTAAACAGTTGGCATGCTTACGTGACTAACAAACTAACCTAAATTAAGTGCTACTTATTTAAACGAATGAATCACATCTTTCAGGTTAAAAAACTATCAAACTAGGTGACCAGCGAAAATGTCCCGTAAATTTTTGAATTCGAATTTAAGCTTAATAACAATGTACAGTGAGGTAACAAAATGACTGAGTCAACTTTAAAATTCGGGAGAACTGGCAACAACCGTAGTTGGACAAAAAACTGTCCAATCTTATTGTCCTCTCTCGAAGCAGCTCGTCAAATAAATTTTGCCCCATGTTAGTGTGAGACCTCACTGTATTTAAATATTTACATAATACAGCATCTTTCATGAAACTCGTTAGTTACACACAGAAAAAAGGACTACCGGAAGCAAGTAATAATTACTCGGAAGAAGTAAAGTAAGTTTGCCACCAATTTCTCATGCTGTATCGAAACCACCCCCTTTTTATCAGCTATTTACTCGAAAACCTATTTTCACACGTTAGGTCGCTTTTAGTAGACAGCAATTAAGCAAAATATACATTTACATTTAAACTGCTTTGAAAGAACATCCTACTCAGTTGAATGTAGTGGATTTACAAGAGAAAAAAGAGAATGAAGAGAATACTCTCTTCCAGGCCCAAGAAATTCTATTTTTTTGTATATAGACATTCTTTTTGTGTGTGCAAAAGTTTTAATGATGTTACTATGAATGAAACTGAAATGTTGGAATAGGCAGTCGTAGCATCGCACTAATTAAAAATGTGTTTTCCTACGAAACATTTCCGTTTCTGTTTTCGAGATATTTACAATGTTAACCTTTACATCGCTCTTGTTGAAATTAAATATTTTAAAATATAATGAAGATCAAGGTAAGTTGTTGTCGAGGAGCTGGAGTGCCTCAGCATTCACGTGTTGGTGAAGTCGTTGTTCGTGACGTCTTGCGATTTCGGAAATAGTTTGATTAACTGTCTCTATTTCAAGATCCTTATGCAGGTCACAGTTGCGGAAGTACCAAGGTGCATCAACCATGTCTCTCAGTACTTTGTTTTGTAATCGTTGAATGATTTGGATATTACTTTCGCTAGCATAGCCCCAAAGTTGTAGACCATATGTCCACGCTGGTTTTAAAACTTGTTTATAAGGAAGCAATTTATTGTGAATGGATTACTTGGAGTTCCTTCCTAGTAACCAATACATTTTTCTATACTTTAGCTTCAACTCATCTTTTTCCTTTTTCACATGGGCTTTCCAGCGTAGCCTTGCATCTAGGGTCATGCCCAAGTATTTCGCCGAGTCAGCATGTGGTATCTGGGCATGGTTTATTCTGATAGGTACATGCTGTTTTAATTTATTGCTGAAGTCTACATGTACAGACTTACTTTCGTTAAGCTTTATACGCCAAGTCCTGGTCCAGGTGTTTACTCTATCCATGGAGGATTGTAGCTTTTCAGCAGCCTCTTCATGATTTTTTCCTATTGCCATAATGGCTGTGTCGTCTGCAAATGTTGCAGTGATGTTCTGTTCAAGATTAGAAATGTCTCTAGTGTATAGTAGGTGGAGTACTGGTACCTTGCGGCACTCCAGCCTGAATTTCCCTTAAATTAGAATAGGCCTCCTCCTGCTTTATTCTAAAATATCTTCCTGAAAGGTATGATTTTAACAATTGAGAGTGTTGGCGTCGCAAGGTTTTATTCAGCTTATGAAATAAGCCTTCGTGCCAGACTTTATCGAAGGCCTGGGCTACATCTAGGAATATTGTAGAGCAGACTTTCTTTTCCTCTAAGGACTTTTCAATGTGATTCGTAATTCTGTGTACCTGATCTATTGTTGAATGGCTTTCTCTGAACCCAAACTGGTGCGGAAGGATTAGGTTCTTTTCCTCTATTATCGGTTTTAGTCTTTTAAGAAGTAGCTTTTCAAATAATTTCGAAATAACTGGTCTTTCAAACTGAAAAATCTCTTTTAAAAGTAGACCATGTTATCTTTAACTACACTATTGATAGGAAATCAAATTCCACAACAAATTACAACAGTATGTCATGCAATGAGTGATTCTATAATCTTTACTTGAAAGGTCACACTCATTGGCAACTACTTGACAAGTATTTTTATACAAAAAAAAGATTATTAACGGCTCGGTGGTGTAGGATCACAAAAAAAAATCCCGTTGGGCCGTCACCACACTGAAAAAAATATTCAAATAATGTACTACCACTTAATGTCATGGCACATTATTGTAAAACATGAATCCATTATATATATTACATAATAAAGGAGCTTTTGCGGTTTAAAAATATCTCCATCAGAACCATTCGTGTCGTCGAAACGGCCGTCTCGAATTAATTATATAATTAGTTAAACTTGTCTGGTGCGGGGGTTGCCAATACTTATGTGTTGTTCACTATCTATATTTGGAAACGGTTTATGAACACCCTGTCTAAAATTTAGTAACAGTCTGTCCCGTATGACCTTCCACTTCGTTTCGCAAAAGTAAATAGCTTAATCTTCATTATGTTCCCAAATATTCAATTTCAACAAGAGAGAGAAACGCTAAAATTTCATGATCGTAAATATCTCGAAAACTTAACTTCAGGACAAGCGATTAAGCTGGTAAAAAACATCCCATTTTATTTAAAATGAAAACGTTAGTAACCACTTCCGGTTCGCCCGGAAATGTTTCGTAAGCGAATATATGTTAAATTAATGGGTGTAATGCTACAACTACCTATTCTAAAATTTCGATCTAGCTCCATTCATAATCACATCATTAAAACTTCTAACTAACGAGTTTCAAGGAATACCCCATTATGGACAAATACGTCATTAAAATTTACGGAATATTTTTAAAAAGTGTTAGATATATGAAGTTGGGCGAAAAGAGACCAAACTGCTAACTTTAGCACGTTTTATTAACTGTTTAACTGACAGTCAACTACAATCATGTAGAATTAGGAGGAAATGTATAAGAAACCAAAACAATTAGTAAACAATTATATCTTATTTTGGTTGATGGAATTCAGCGAGATTTTTTTTCTAATACGGGGTGTAAAGAAACAATCCTAATTTTCCTCCCATAACTTGATCAAAGAAACTAACATGTTTGAGTAAGATCAAAACTAAAGCAGGAACACAAAATATTTTACATTTGTCAAATACCATCACAACGAGGTAGGATTTAAGGCTCTTTTGGTAACCAGCTATTTCATTCAAATTTTATCACAAAATCTTTGCTAATTGTTTAGTAATCTGTTATGGTTTCTAAAAAAAGACAAAGTTCACAAAGTAATTTCCACCTTGTAAATAATGCAAGATGATACAACACATCCATCATAATCCAGCATTCAAACGAATCTTCTCGCCATTACCGGCCCTAACCTCTTATTTCTTTTTTTGCAGCTGGACCACGGCGGATACGAAGAAACTACAATCCGAGAGGTGCACGGCGAGAACCTACTTCCATTTCCACCTCCGCCCCCGTCGCCGGACGGTAAGAATTGTCTGTGTAACAAGGAAAACTGTTGTAACATTATGCTTGGCAATACTATGCAATCAGGATGGATTAAAGGGGATAAAGGTGAACCCGGTTCTAGGGTAAGATTTAAGACCGATTTAAAGTTCTGTTTTAATTTAAAATTCCTATTGTCATCAACAGGGACAGCCTGGGGAGTCGATACGCGGTCCTCCGGGTCCACCCGGACCAAAGGGCTCGCCAGGGGAGCCGGGTCAACCGAGTGCACCACCTAGTACTGCTGTAGAGGTAAGTTCACGCTTTCAATAGTGATAGATTTCATTGAATCTGATTTATATATCTTCTCTAAGACGAACTACTTGAATTTTTGTTTTTTTGTAATCATTTCTAAATATTTCATTTTCAAAAATAAAAATTGAGCATTTTTATCTATAGCTTCAGCAAGTTGACAACATGGTTCTGGTACTTAGGCTCAGCATTGTCTGATTTCTATCCGAATCTGCAGAATTAAACCTCTTTCCGCTTCACTTGAATTGCCCCAGACTAAGATGTTCTAACGTAAAAATAGATTCACTGTTCTTAGAGCGCTACACAATGATTCATTACATGATTGATTTATTACTAAATTATTTTTGTGAAACCCGGTTCTTTGTGTGTTATGGAAGACTGAAGATCCAATTTGTTCTAATAACGTAAAATCAGTATCAGAAAAGAAAACAGTGCCATCTGCGCAAAGCTGACAACTTACGTCGTCTTAGGTGACGATAGAAAAAGTGCCATTCAAAAAGATTAAATATAATGAAGGCCCAAGCTTACTGCCTTGAGGTACCTCTATAGAAACCGTACATTTTCAGAAAAAAAAATAGATTAAAAGTAATTTCCAAAAATTGTATAAAATACATGTACGACTATTGTCCATTACAAATAAAAATACAGACTGTAACATGCGTGGATGAGAGCATCTAATAAAGATACTCTTATTGCACGTTTCTTGTAGAACTAATTGCTGAACCGCTTCTAGACAGTTTGTACAGAAACGTTCCACCGCATTCTGAAACAGTAGCAAGTAACGACTGCTCGTTCGAATCGCCATACTTAATTACTTAATAAACTACCTATCCACCATACAACTGGAATACTCACAATTCCAAGCAAAGTACTTTGTTTTTTGGAAAGTGCTGTTCCTTTGTATCTAATTATTCTGCGGTTTCAGCGTAATATAAGAATATTATTAAAGTTCGAAAAAATATCAAATTACTAATGAATAAAGCAAGCGATGTAAATTTCTGGAACCCGGCGCATCCACCAAAATTGCGTCTATTGCCTTACAGCAAGAAGACGATGTATGTTGTGATTAATTTAAAATTTAAAGACTTGCTCGCAGTAAATAATGGATTTACCACTATAAAAACACGTACTTTAATGTTCGTAAACGCATACTAAAACCAAAGTCGCTTAAATTATATCCAAAATACCGAGAACTAAATAAAGCTTTTACTGCAAATGGAATATTAAAGTTGTAAAGCACGAATGCAGATCTTTTTAAAAATTGTTATAGTTCCACTAATTGCTGTAGAACATGTAGGTACGTTTATCCGCGCCAAGATATCAAAGAATCGTTCCGAGTCACCTCCGAAAGAATGCATAAAGGTACGCTGAACAGAAGAAAGCCTTTTATAAATGTTACAATATAATAATTTCGATTTGCTCCAGCTCGTGACAGTTATACGTCTCTCGGGAACCGTTTCCGAAGATACATGGTTTTTTTTTCTGCTTCCGCATAGCATGGCGGTGTTTTAAAAGGGCGGCAGCGGAAACGAAAAGTCAAATTATGTGCATATGCTATGAAATATATTCGGGAAATTAAGCAAAATTAACTTTTAAAGGAGTGAACATATTATAAAATATCGTATTGGAGCCATGACAATTAAATTGCGCCAAAATGTTCAGATAAAAGGTCCAAAATCAATTTCTACACAACAATTAATGCTGTTTTTACAAATTTCTCCGGACAATAACTGACGACCACGATTTTGTACGTTACGTAATTGATAGAGTCAAAACCCTCAAAACTTCATTCGTAAATCCAAATACGCAATCAACCAACGCATCAATACTCGATCCTCCCTGAAGCGGAAGGGCTTCTAACTAAAATTACTGTAAATACAATACAAAATCAATTATGTGAAAACCGACAATAATCGGATTAAACGTTACGATCTTTCATATATATTTCGGCGAGATTCGTACGGCGTGATGACGATATTCCGCAAATATTAAAGGCAATGTTTCTCAATTTCACGTAGCCGATACACAATTTCTATCGAATTATCCCAAACCGAACTTCGCACTAAAGTAAAATATTGATTAACCCAGAAACGAATAAATTCAACCCAGGATTACATCGATAGTGTTCTCTTGCTGTGAAACCGTTTTATAAATGAAATGGCAAAGCACTAAACCTGATCGAGATCGATTGGATGTAGTGGAGTGTAGGTAAACAGTTAGTGGTAACATAGTTACAATGTAGTAGTCTGCAAACACAATCATTTTTACTTGTTCTCAATGAGAAATCGTTTTTCTTGGCTTGGAAACTCTCTCCTAGCGCTCTTGCTTCAATATTATATAAGAATGATTTGATGGTAAGATGCATAAAAATTTAATTTAACGATTATATTGCAAACGAATGTAAAGAAGCTACCAGAAATATCAAAAATAATAAAAATTTTGAATGAACAGCAGCGTAAATGTAGCGAATGAATTAGTTTTGAGTTCGTTAAATTCTATTGAATTTCATTGACAAAGAATTATTAATTTATCTTCCTATTTTACTACATCAGCAAAACCTACTTAATAATGAAGTTGTGTTTGTAAACAAAGCGAATCCAGCATCCAAAAATGTACGGCAAACAGTTTCAATTAAATTGGAACAAAGAAAAAACTCATAAGAATACGGAAAATACCAGCACGAATTGAAATTTAATATTGAAATAATCCTCCAAGGGGAATGCGGAAACGTCGTAATAAATTGCCGGGTTCGTTACAAATTATGCGTTGTGTTCATTCAACGATTTGACTTCCTCGATTATTCGCGAAGAATATACGCGTTTCGATGGAGGATAGTAGGCAGGTTTCAATTCGTTATTTGCAACAGAGAGAAATAAAAATGTTAAGGCAGAAAAGAAAGTGGGCTCCATTGAAATTGGTATTTACGCTTAAGCGCTGCCGAAATTCGCCTTTTCTCCGACGAGAAGGACGAAATTCCACCTACGCGCTTTTCAGAAGTAAGTTTTTTCGGCCGCGTCTCTCGAGAAGCCTTTATGAATAAGTATCCAAGAATTATACGCGTGATTTCCAGATCGAATTTTGCATTTGGATGATGTTGTTCGCTTTTGGCTTCTAATATAATAATTATTATCTACAAATCTAGATACAGATAGATGTGCGTAGTATATTCATGTTATCAATGAAAATAATTCAGAATAATTTGGAATCTTGTTCCCTATGTAGATACAGGGAAACTTTAAATAATTCATCTCGGATCTCTTTATCATTATGTTGCCATATTTATTTTGTGAGATGATGTTGAAATCAACAGTTGATGGAAGTCAATGCAAACATTTTAGTATTCCTTCAGAGGTTCTTGAACTATTGAGAAATGTGTTTTGGGTCTCTCCACTAAGAATACTACTTTGTAAATAATCAATTCTAGCCAAATTTGCAAAAATCAACGTCAGTATAGTCGCCGCTTTCCTTTTCTGAAGCTAACAGCACCGTTGCATTAATGAAAGTTTCCTTGTTTGAGTAAGAGTAAGAAGTTGCGGCAATGGTATCAGAATAACTCAACATCAATGTAAGAAGCATCCAGGCCATCCCCAGAAATGTTTGAGGCCAGAAAAAGAAACCATGCTAAGCGCGCAAGGACTTTGAGAATTACCATTTATCATTTTACCGACTGTAAATAGAATTCAATTGTTTATATAAGACGAGAAAATAATGTCTTCTAATTCATTCCGCATAGTAACAGTGCGTTTCTTTAGATACATTCACAGGCGTTGATGAGAAGATAAAATCGAAATTAATAAACAAAAAAAGAAGAAAAAAGAAGAAGAATATACAAAATAACAATCCGAGCTATAGTTATGTTGTGAAACGTAGATTTGGAAAAGGAGGATTTAAAGAGGAGATGTAGAAGATGCAATGGAGAAGTTATAAATGTTTGCAGTACACAAGTATCATACAAATATTTAAGCCCAAAGAGCAAGATTGTTAGGTCATATTGAATATTGAATTAAAGACCTGCAAAGAATGGACTTTTCCGAAGGGGAGGGCCAGAGAAAGGGAAGAGGTAGACCGACCACGACAGTACGTCCAAACAGCAGAGAAGGCGACATATGTATAATCATAAGCCGATACTAGCAGAGAACAGGATGAGGTCTAGAGTTGTATCTTGTTGAAGCTCACTCTAAGTAGTTGGCAAATTAAGAGTAAAAATCAGATCCGAACTTTTCTTTTCACTTGATTTGCTCGCAAGAAGTCAACATTTGTTGTTCCCATTTCTGAAAAAATTAGACTCACTATAGCTGGTTTCACGTTGAGATCGAAGTATTAGGTCTTATGGATTATAGATTTAGACCCTAGCGTGTTACCTAGTCAAATGGTGAGCTTCATTTCTAGGGTCAAACGTTCGTTTCCTTCACGTTTATGTCGTATGTCAATTTCGGTTCACCGTTCGTCTTGTTATTTATTACCTCCACTATCCCCTGTTTTTTTCCTTTCATTTGCATCTTCTTCTGAGAGAATCGGTTAATTTCAAAACTACTGACACTCTTAATAATGTTAGCAATTGTAAATATAGTGCAATAACTAATTGCTACCGTACAAAGGATAAGGAGGTAAGGCAAAAGCTATCCTATAGAAGATGTGTCCAATGCAGTTAAAGAAATAAGCAAAACACTAGGCTGTGTGTGTGTATTTAGTTCGAAAGGAAGAGGATAACGAGAATCGCCTGCAGCTAGCGGGAGCACAAATTAGAAGCCATATTTAACGTAGCAATTCAGCAGTTAAAGTTAATCCAAGGAAGATATGAAAATCTGCCTGCTCAGAATTCGCAAAATTATATTAAGCATGCAATGAAAAGTATAAATTTCATTTCGCTGAAGAAGACTGACACGTCCTTGAGCTTGGTTATTAGCCGCAATATAGTTCTTCTAGTAAAATGATATTTGAAAATATTTTTTTTATTTTCTTTCTATATATTTGCCGCTTATACATTTAAACTTGTAATTTATATTGTAATCGTTACACCATACTCGTAAATAACAATAACCAACGCGATACATTCTTCTGATAATTTATACCGTCCATGACAGGTAGCACCAACTTGCTATCTCAAATAACCCTTCTATTGGAAACCTGGCAGCTATAAATAATCGTTATCACTTGAAGTTTAGAAGTTCAAGAAAGATGAATCTAAACCTTTCCCTACAAATATGAAACCAACTAGATACTGGTTGGTTGATTTTGAGCACATTTTTTATGAACATATCCATAAAAAATATAGTAATAGTATAGCATATGTTATAAATTTCTTAAGTTACACTACCCGACAAAAACATAGACGCGGTATCGTTTCTATTTACGAAACAAAGTTTATAGACATTATATAAAATGTAAATGAGGGTTGTTAATACTTGTTATGTAAATAGTCCATTTATAGATATTTCTGGGTATTTATTGCTTTATGAGGGGTAATTGAGATTTTCCCAGATCAAAATAGGAATTTTAAATGCGACAAAAATTTAGACCCTGCGCATTTATTACATTAATATAAGCAAAAATGTTTTAATTTGATACTTCTCTTTATATGCAGTGGTTGTGCTGGTAAAGTGTACACATTTCACCACGAGAAATTATATTTTATAAAGTGTTTGCAATGCGGGTAGAAAAAATCAATTATCCTTGATAGAAAGGGGTAAAGTTCTAGTCTGGCACCAGGATGGTGTTAGTAAGAAGGAAATTGCTCGTCGGTTAAGAAGAAGCGATCATTCCGTTAGAAATTTCCTAAAGGATCCGGAAAATTACGGCAAACCAAAAGGCCAGGGGCGACCGAAAGCTGCAAGTGAGCGGGATAAACGCATGATTTTGCGGTGTGCATCCAATTCTTCTGCGTCGGCGAGAGTTATTGCAGAACAGGCGGCGGTACAAACGCACGTGCGTAATGTTCAAAGGATTTTAAAGGCGTCACCGGTAATATCACGGTAGAAAATGTTGAGAAAACCGCCACTTTCGGCGAAACACAAAGAAGCGAGGTTGAGATTTGCTGAAGAACACGTACCCTGGAAGAAACGATGGGAAAAAGTTATATTTTCCGATGAGAAACGTTTTAATTTGGACGGACCGACATGATCTGAGAAAAGAACCAAAAGTGAAAATAACCAGACAATTAGGGGGTGGATCTGTGATGATATGGGCAGCGATTGGATTTCGCGATAAAAGCGAGATAGTATTTTACACAAACAAAATGACATCTGTAACGTATAAAGACTTATTGCGTGACAATCTTCTACGTTTTGGAAATCAATGGGCCGGGCGCAATTTTGTTTTTCGGCAAGATAACGCGCCAATTCATAAAGCAAAAACCATTACTGAATGGTTTAAAGAGAAAAAGATTAAAACTTTACAGTGGCCGGCACGGTCACCAGACTTAAACATTATTGAAAACATGCGGGGTGAATTGGCACGTCGCGTTTATGGCGGAGGCCGTCAATATTTCACGGTACAGGAACTGAAAACTTCAACAGTGACTGAATGGCAGAATATCCCTCAAAATTATGTGTTAAATTTATATAAATCTATTAATAACAGACTATTGGAAGTGATTAAGAACAATGGAGGATCGACGCATTACTGATCACTCATTTGTTGATTTTTGTTTTACATTTGCAACAGAGCGTCTAAATTTTTGTCGCAGAAATTGTTTAAACATTGGAGTAATAATGTATTATTTAGCTCATATATTACTGGAGGAGATATTTTTAAGTTCATTTTACTTTTATGAATAAAAACTTAATTAGATATCTCGCTAGTTTCGCAAAGAAATGTTGTAACCCGTAAAACCCATAAAACATCTTACCGCGTCTAAGTTTTTGTCGGGGAGTGTATATTAATGTAATTCCAGGGGACAATCACGGTGAGAGTTTGACACTGATAGAACATAATCACAACGAATTCACAATAACTCTCTCATTTATTTTGTAATAGTGCACCGATATGTCCGCTAGAGGCTCCAATATTCACGTTTACCCTCGCTGTATTAAAATGACTATTCTATCATATTTTATGTTCCAAACTCTTTACTCATACAGCACTCGTTTTTGTGAGCACCGCCAACGCGGCTCAATAACTTCAAAGATAAACACGCACACAACTCCCCCACTTTACTTCCTGTATCGCGGGTAATACAACCGTAAAGTTGTAGTAATACGCCACAAACCAATAGTACTTTGACGTTATCTTCTCGTGTTCGGTAAATTTAAATGAAAATTGATAAACATGACTATATTATTTCATATCCATCCCCAACTACGGCATCGGTTCGTTGCTTTTCACATTTTCGTATCGCGAAACGAGACTTTCAGAAAGATGAACTTTTGCCAGGCTTCGCATGCACCACACCTCGAAATTCGCCATACGTTTTTTATTGTTACAGTTAGTGTACGTAATGTATTTATACAGTTCAAGTATTTTGGTGAAAATCCAACCCTTTTTCTTTGTTCTCTGCATTTTAACATCTTGTTTCGATATAATCGCAATCCTTAATAGTAAAATATTTACGCTAGTCAATCCACGGAAAAATGAAAATATTTATGGCGCCATACTCCATTACAAAATTTGTCAACATTGTAATGTGGTATCCTTAACATGGACGGGCGAGGTAAATTTGAGTCAATTCGAGTCAACTATACATTGTAAGTTATATAGAGCAGTTTCCCTTAAAATTTGCATTCAGAAATTTTAAAGATCTTCATATTTCCCGCTGGATTTTCTCTGAAAAGAAGCAGTAGTAATAGAAGATAATTCATAAGCTCATCCGTAGCCGTGGTTTATAAGCGAAAGAACAATAAATATCCTTTTCGGGGCGAATACATTTTACAAATACTGTTAAATAAATTACCGTTTCACTTAAAAATGAACGTGCTCTTGGATTATCAACGCCGAGGTTGTTACTAAAATACTCCGGGCAACTAAAGCAAAAAAAAAACCCTAACAAGTACACAAGTAAATCTTGCAAATTCTCGCAGCGGTATTTTCGGTATAACGCTGAAATATTAAAAATCCTCCAAAGGTCAAACACTCTCCAAAACAAAATTAAAATCGTATTTCAGTTAGCTTGAGGATTGGCCTATTTTTTATAAAGTTAAGTCCTTTTTTTGGCAATTAACAAGTTGGTGTTTTTTTCTTGTTTCGAATTTAATTTTTAATTAGAAAAAAAAAATTAATTAATCTACGCTATCAAGGGATTAAATAATTTCGTTAATATTAAACAGCACGTAAATAGTTTGTTGCCTTGCCAGTTGCCGTGAAGTTAAGATTACATTACGTACAAAGTTTCCGGGGACCAAGGAGAAAGTGACGCACAATCTCGCGTAATAAATTTCGAAACAGACGTCTAAAAAGGGGCCTTTTTAGATTAAAATATCCGTTTCGTTGAATACTTTCGCCTCGTCAGATAATTGTTACGGTTTCGGAATTTAAGTCGAAATTATTCGCATTGTTAAGGAGGATGGTAGGAGGTAATACAGTATTCCATGGTTTAAAAAACATTTTCATTCCAAGTTGGCGCCAAGCTGAAACGTTCCGACATTCGTAGTCTGTTCAAAAAAAGTTATTTTGTATATTGTCGTCAAAAGAAAAAAATTAAATTTTTTGGCAAATTTGGAATCCTTATACATTTCCTAATACGCATATATGTATTGCTTTCGAAAAAATGAAAAATTAAAGAATTGAATTGCATGTTCAAGTGAAGTGAAGTGCGAAGTCCCTGTACGGTCTGACAATATCCTAAACGTTCCCAAAAATTGCGAATAATACTTTGAAGCCTATTAGGTGATATGGCTCGTATCTTATGTCTAATTTTCATTCTTAAATCTTAAAGTTTTGGGATTCCTCCTTGCATGGTTTTATTTTTAAGTAGCCCCACGGAAAGAAGTTCAATGGGTTTAAATCTGATAAACAATTACAGTTACGACCTCGTTATTTCATATTTTCTCGAAAAAATAAGATCCAATGTCGAAACCAGCTGTGAAACCGCACCAAACAGTAGCTCCTTAGTCATGAAGACCTTCCTGAATCCAACATATTTTATTTTTGAGGTATACCACGAACATGTTCATTAAATTAGTTTGTAAAAATGGATCCTGTAGCAGAGTTTTACATTTAGTTATGCTTTGTGCATCCTCTTTAAATTATTTACTACATCAGCAACTTTTTCCAAATTGCTTTGTTGTCCATAAATGTTACCAGAAATTTTGTAACGACTGGGTTATCTAATTTTTGGAGCCACAAAAGCTTCGCAAAGATCGCCATAAAATTTTTATTCGGGACACCAGAATTGCGATGAACATCGGATTTTTTTTAGAACATTTTACAGTAACTGAACAAATCCAGGTAGTCACGAGCTCTGGCGGGGACGTGTGTTAGGTGACATAGTAAATATTTTTAAAAACAACGAAAACCAAATTAATACATCTACATAAATTTAAAAAAATAATAATTCCAGTAATAGGGGGTAAAAAAAATTGAATTTAATTAAAATAAAAGGGAATTCTCAAAATGCTCGATTAAAGAGTATAGAGTAAATATTTTAAAGCAAACTAAAACTATAAACTAAAGCTAATATGAGAATAAAGATAATAGAAATAATCGAAAACAAAAAAATAACTGTGAAAGAAACTAAACAACTAATACTAGATAGAATACGTATTTAAAAAAAAAACATAGTCTCAAAAAACGAATTAAAAATATAGAGAACAAAGCTAATGATGAAACATGCACAAAAGATAAAGATAATAACATTCTAAATTGTTGCATCATCTTATAAAAAGTGCTTTTACATATGTAGACGCCCGTTCAAAAACATTCGAATTTTGCTTTATGTTTAAATAAATGTTTTGTTTTTTATTAAAACAAACGAAGCTAACTCCAAATAATCCAAATTACTTGACAATACAGTGCAAATTGGCAGAGCACGTCAAAAACAAAGAAACTATTTTGTGTTGAGCAAATTGTACTTTTGTAGATGCATGTTCAGTCTTTAATTAAAGAGGATATTTTAGAAGGCAAAAAATTATGAAACCCAAAAAAATATTTTTCATACAATAATAAATTAAATATTTTTTCATTAAAATTTAATTCAATTTTCGAACGAAAATTTTCTCACATTCCCTTCTCCCGTAAAGCTAATTATCTAACAGGTATATAAATCGCTTCTAATTTGATAGCAACAATAGGATGGAATAAACACTGGCAATCAAATGAAAATTAATTTCGGCCGGTTAAAAATGTTGGCGGAATAAAAAGTGATAGACTGCGAAATTAGCGGCTTTTATTAAAATTAATTTCCCGCGAATTTGACTCCGTTTTCGATGTTTCTCCGTCGGATGGAACAATACAATTTTCTCGCCGCAGCGGAATAACGCTATACGGTTTATTAAGTTTAAACAATAAGAGCTTTAAACAGTTTCTTTGTTTTCTTGGTCCATGATGTGATGACTTCCAACAAACTTTTACGGCTATGTTCTGTGATATATTTTAATTTAATGTTAATTGATCCCTTATTCAATGTTAAAGATTGGGTCGGTTCATATGAATATTTGATTCGACGAGAAACGGTTAAAATTCGAATTTTAATTAAAAGCTCTAACGATTTATGTAGCGTCATTACCTTGGGCAAAGACTGGGATCAATTTTCCCATTGTAAACTAGAAAATGTAATTAGTGCAGAAAATAAAAAAAAAAACGGAAGCTGCTAGGTTGGTACCTTTATTGCAATGAGTACTAGTGAAGGAAGATGGAAGGCAGTGGCGGCTGGTAATTACATACATTTTATTTCCTTGCATTTTTTTTTTCAAGTACAATGTACACGATATGCAACGAATATCCACGAGGAAATCGAAGTTTTGTGGCATTTCTTTGCAAAAAGCAAAATTGCTCCACACCATAAGGTGAAACGTAAACCATACAAAAAATCTGTTCCATGTGAAAGTTGAAATGGTACGCCAATGAACAGTGACGGTTAGTTTTTCTCAAATAAAGTTCTCTATTGGCAAACAACGCATGAATATCGGCAACCTCCGCACCACACAGGTTTAATTAATAATATAATAATTAATCCGGGACGGCCGTTTCGAGGACACGAATGTTCCTCTTCATCAACCGGTGACCGAATTATTATATAATTAATTAAACCTGTATGGTGCGGAGGTTGCCGATATTCATGCGTTGTTTATCGTACTACGCCACAGTCCTTGCTATCATTGAAGTTCTCTATTCACTACAACATGATTTTCTGGTGCCTGGAACAGGGAAGGAAAATTTATATTATGTTGATATTTGTAATATTGTAATTGCTGTTCGTCCATCGGTAAATTAACATAATGCATGTCAAAAGTCATGTAAAAAAATATAAATATAGTTGAGTGTAGGCTTTCACGACCGTAATCCATAGTAGAAATGTCTTTCGGGTGATGTCGCGTAGTTAAAATTTTATTTGACGTTTCGCTGATCATCCTGTCAGCTTCTTCAGAAGATTTCTAAAGACTGAATATAAATATAATCACAGTGTTGCCAAAATTACATGAAGTGGTCTGAATGACATCACAAAGAAGCTGACTAGATGTGCGCGTTTCAATCTTAACAAAGTGTAAATTGAAGGCGGTTTATCGTATATGAAAAATATACATTTCCTATTATTAGACACGCACACTCAGCTACTATTTAACTCGTTTATTATGTTATTAAAATATTAAAAGAAGTATTATAATATAATAGAATAGAATAATAATAATAATATAATAGAAATAAATATTAAAAGAATGAACAAAGCTACACATGAATATATGTATTCGACATTAACGCAGCAACCCGTACGCGACGGTGCTTAACGACATCCCGTAATCCATGTTCGCGAGAGAAAGAGAGAAGGAGAAAAATATCATTTTGAGTTGATCGCAACAAATTTTATTACTTGTAAAAGTTCAAAAAATCAATAACGATTGTTTTATTATTTCGAATATTGTTGGATTAGAAGGAATGGTATCGCTGAGATGATTATGATCGCTACATAATATGGTGATATTTCCAACTCCTACGATATGCATTTTTTTCTGCTTAATTATTATTATGATTATTGCACTATTATTAACAAAAAATGTGTTATTTTGGTCAATATTTGATACTGTGATGCATTTTATTATTACTTCGTTTCAATTTTACTCCAATCCATAAAGACTTTATCATTACTGATATCAAGATAGACTGTTAAGAATATTCCCAACTTCAAAAAACCTCTAGATCGTGGATTATCTTTCGCAATGCGTCAAAGATTTAATATTTAGTACGATGCTTTCATTGCAATTTTAAATCGGGCGCTTTGTATATTTTTAAATCTTTGAATTACCATATTTTGCCCGTTTTGTCTAAAGCGTTTGTACTAGCTAAACCTAACCAAAAATTTATTTCTGTTGAATACCACTAATTGTAGCAGAGCTTCATTGACGTCGGTTTTGATGTCGTTGTTAAACTAAAAGAAAGAACTGTGTGTCGAGTCACCAAAAACTGAAACGAAAATGTTCTTCTTCTAATTCGATCCATACTTTCTGACTTACAGCAATTAAAAAAAATAAAAAATAAAGCATGTAAACATTATTAATATTAGACAACTGAAAATGTATAACACATCACTTTATAACATTTAGCCAAATTTTATTGCGACAGCAACTAAACATGATCCAACAGTTTTTATATTTTAACGTTTCTTTAGAAGACTAGAAAATGGAATTATTTTCGCCGACTGCATTACAATACAACCACATAGAAACGTCGGTCGTCCTCGTTTACGTGGTGACGCAGTCATTGATTTGATAAGAAACGATCCTTCAAGAGATACTAGGTGCTTTGCGAGAGAATTGAGAACAAATCAAGTTCACGTATAGCGTACTCTGAGACACGACCAACAGCATTCACCATTCATCACAAGAATCCAGCATTGGGAAGATCAAATGTTAATCAACAACATTGGAATTACAAGAATCCACATTTAATGATGCATAGAAATCGTTAACGTCGCTTTGGTTTAAATATTTGCGATGGTTTACTGAGTGAACGAGTGTTGCGATTACTTTCCATAATTTTTATCGCATAAATGCAGAAAATAAATTAAATTTTCTGAAACCTCAGCTTCCGGAATTTTTTGACGACGTGCCTCCGGAAAATCTTCGACAAAATATGATTTTATGCATAGCGGGGTAAGTCTCTAGTTTACACGATTTTACTTAATCGTTGGATTGGCAGAGGTGATCCAATATCTTAGCCACCTCGATCGCCAGATCTGACACCTTGCGATTTCTTCATATGCATGCGATATTTTGCAAGGAATCGTTTCCCAAACACCTGTGGCCAATGTTAAAGAGTGTATTTCAAGCGACGCAACAAGTAACACCGCAAATGCTATGTTACGCCTTTCCGATAATAGGCAAGACAATTCGAATAAATGTTATAAAGTGTTGCGTGTCACGAACCTTCAGTTGCCTAATATTAAAATTGTTTACGTATTTTATTTTTTATTTTCAGTTGCTGGAATATTCGTTTCAGCTTTTGATGCTTAACGTCGTCCTGTGTAGATCGTGAGCGCTACGAATATCATAATCATGAGTAACATTATTTTTAAGATAGTCTCCGCGTATGTGATTTTTAGTGATCTAACAGTTTGTTTGCAAGGATATCCCGCCTACTGAGCTTGTAATATTCTTCTGTGCCAAGAAAACAATTCTACCTGAAAAGAATGAGCCCCAAAATAAAATACAATATATCAATCTTGACTGTACTTCGACATAGTATGGCATTTATTAAAGTTTGACGTCTTAGACTTCGTTTCACTGCTCCTCTGAGCAGCTAAGCTTTTCTATTTGGTAACTTATCTACGTTGGTACAATGATCGTCCCACAACCTATTGTCCTGTATGGTCAATCCTTGAAATGTAAATGAGGACACATGTTGTAATTAAAATGTTCACAAAAAAATCTTCGCATAGCTTTAGATAAATTGCGTGCATTGCGCCTCGTAATCTGTAACTTTCGTTCTTCTATATTTTTTCGCCTGATGAGAGGTACAATAAAATTATAAGACTCTTTATTTTCCATATTCTTGCACTTTATTATTTGAAGACCGCATATGCATACTTGAAATTCTTGCATTTTCGAACAATCTGACAAAATGAAAATTACCATTTCGTCATCTGTGTGGCGATACAGTGCAGAAGATATGCTGATTTCCTGCTCCGGAAAGAAATAAGAAATCACGTTTGAAAGCGTCATCTGCGACGAAGACAAGGATATAACTTTATTATATTAAATATTAAGTAAGTATTAGGCACCGACGCGAATTTAACTCAAAGATTTCGGTGTTATATGCGTACGATACGCGTACGCGAATATCTCCCTTGACGCTGCCATATTTTATAGAACGCGTTGTCATGTGACAAAATATAGGATATCTACAGCATCTATACTACGTCGTATAGAGAGGAAACGGGAAAAATATGGAAACGAAAGCGACGTAATACATGTATTATTACTTTATTTGGCATAATGGTCATGCAAAAAAAAAATACAGATATCCTCGTGGCAGTTTTTTCTAGACTATTTTATACGCTATCGTTATTCGTATGCACTTCAATAGGGTAAAAATGTATTAAAGTTTTAATTAGTTTTAGTTACGGGCACAGTGGCGGTACATAACTTTCTAACTCTTTCACCCGTCAATTACCCAATGTAGTTTGAAATGCGAATTTTTTCAACGCCAGCAAAGCGGATTATAAACGATAGACGTCTTTCTCTCTTGTACACCGCGAGATGATTATCCCGACGGGCGAACAATTACATTTACGGAATTATTCCGTTCTGCGGCGGCGAGTATTAACGATATGAAAACGTATTTAGTATAAAATTATTTCGAAGCGCTTCGCACCATTTCCACAGGGATTGCATTGCACTTACGTATCGCCGTGAAATTCAAAGTAACGGTTGTGAATTTCAAGGAAACGGTTGCAGTTTGTTCCAGCATATATGCAATTTTGAATACGTCTGAATATAGCGGTTGGTTAGAAATTATGTTATTAATACACAGGGTGTCAATGTAGTACGTGAGATAATTCCTTCACTGAGCAATTTAAAGTGAAACTTTTTGGATAAGAACTTGGGGCTCTATCAATTCGAACGCCGGCGGTTGTTGGCTCTCAAAATGAGCATTTTGTGAATTCGTGGTTTTCCATCATCGTAGAACGCTTCACAGAGGCAGCCGTAATAATAACTCCTGGCCAACCCGAGAGTATTGGTTGGCCATATACGCACGAGCTGTTGGAAGTTGTAAACGCACTTCTTGAAGTGTTGCAAAGCTACCAGCATAATTTGATATGTGACTTGGTTCGCATGTTGGTAGATCTCAAATCATTCTGTGATTTTGACAGTGAAAAATTGATAAAATTTAAATTCGTAGTGTTATTCGGTTCTTTTTTCTGTAAACAGAAAAACACCGAAGGAAATTCATGAGAGGATTTTACCTGCGTTGAGGGACTCGTGTTCTTCTTATGAGAGTCTTCAGTTGTCAGAAAAAACAGTGAAGATGCACCACGTCCTGGAGCTCAAAAAATCAACTGTGAGACCTAAAGTCATCGATAAAGTCCAAGATTTTAGCCGACAGACGAGTGAAAGTATGCTAGTTAGCTAAAGCCACGGGCAAACCTATTAAGCGGTTCCTCTTCATTTTGCATAAGGAATTGCAAATGTAAAAGCTTTGCACTAGATGGGCGCAAAAAGTACATCAATTTGCAAGTGTTTCGGAAGAATACAACAAAGTTTTTACTGCATCGTTTTGTGACAATAAACTAAGCTTGGATATACCATCGTATCCCGCAAACTAAACAGCGGCCAAGACAATGGATTAAATTTGGTGAACCGGCTTCAAAATAGGCGAAGTGCATGCCATCTGGGAACCTGAGAACAGGGAAGAACCATTACAGGAGAATACTATGCATTACTTTCGGATCGATCAAAGGCGGCAGTAACAGAGAAATGATAAAAAAGCGATGTTGTTTTACCATGATGACGCCCGCATTTAAGCCGTAACTACTCTAACTCCAGATCTAGCTCCCTCGAACTATCATCTATTCCGGAAACTAAAAACTTTTCTGGCAAGACGAAAATTTAAATGAAATGAAGGGGTCATACAGGAAATAAGCAAGCATTTTGCATCGAAAAAAACTCATTTCTACGAAGGAATCGTAGAGTTGAAAAGCGTTGGGCACGTTCGAAGTGCGTTGAACTTCGAGGAGTCTACCACACTCGCAAATATCTTTTGTATGAAATCTATCAGTCCCCGCAAAAAAACATCAGACAACTGCAAATCTGAAATACCAGTAAAGTATAATAGAAACAGTACAGGACCTAACACAAAACCGTGCGGGCTGCCCTAACATTCCGATTTATAATATGAAACATTACGTTATGTCGCCTACTTTCACGCAATTTTTAATTATTAAAGTGTTGCCCCGTAAGCAAAAAGGCGATGCTGTTCTGCGTCATAGTATTAGATTTTTCTCTTGTGACACCTATCTGACATGTACGTACAGCAAATTTATCCGCAGCGTGAATAAATTTTCTTCCAACGCCCTCTGAAACTGATTGTATGTATAGGATGAATAAAGTAAGCCGTGTAAATGGGTTAGACCATTTTTCACGTTATCAACTTATCACATTGCGAGATTTTCCTTTTATACCATTTTTTTTTAGATTCATGTCTCTCTTCCTTTGGCAAATTATTAACATTTCTTAACCCATTCCAAGAATGAATCTTTTATACTAATTTGAAAAATTATAACCGTCCATGTTTACCAATTTAATGAATGCCAAACCGACTCGACTGTGTAATAAACGGTCAGAACATTTAATTTATTGTAAACAACACCCTAACTAGAAACAACAAAAACATACACGTCTTTTTAAAAGTATCCATCTACATATTAATTAACGCTTGTATCAAAGAGGAATGGTGTTGCGAGAGATTTACGTTTTCAAGAAAAATGCTCTGTATACACACGTAAAAGCAAAAAAAAATCCATCTCCATTTTGCATTTTATTAATTTGACTCTTTGGAGTGATTAGCAAAGCCTTGTCCTTCGATAAGGTTTTTTTTTTCCAATCGCTGATGAAAAACGCGATATATCCCACATACAGAGGGAAAAAAGCACAAAGATTCGAGAACACGAGAAAGGTTCACGTAGGCGGACACGTAACGCAACGAATGACAAAGGGACGTGGGAACACCAGGCGATGTGCGAGTGATAAATCGAAACAAGATCCATACGGGGGTGACCTGATTTACAACGGTTATGTAGTGCGTTAAAACAAGCAAGATATTCGAATAAACAATTTGATTTTTTTGGATATTCAAGCGACCTTTGTGATCATAACTGGGCATATAGGAAATATATATTTGAAGTTACAACGCCACCCACACCACTCATCCAGTGACTTCAGTTTGTCCACCTATTTAAACTAAAGGTCCCTCTAGTGGCAGAAAGCTCGATTTATAAATTCCTTTTTCTTTGGAGCGTGGGTGGTAGAAGGATAATATACGCCTTCGTCAAAATTCTCAGTAAAGTTTTACGGTTGTATGTGGGGTAAAATGTCATCAAAGGTGACTGTAGAAATAAAACAATCGCCAAATTACAAATTTTCCAGGGCTGAGTTTTCGAGATTTCGAAATTAATTACATTTATCACACCATTTTCAAGAATGTTAATTTTTTAGCATGCCACAAATGCCACAAATTTCGTACAGCCTCAGGAGCTGTAGCTAACCTTGACAGATACTACTGCAGCATTATCTGTTAAGATAGCGACTCTGGAGGTGTTTATATAACCGAGACCCCTTTGCGGCTCCACTCTTTCTGCGCTAGGGCCTACAGTTATTAATAGACATCAAAACCCCGACTTATTTTGCTGAAACTGCTTCAACAGGACTTTGGAAATGTACATTCGAATGCGTTTTTGTTTTTGAGTGAGCAAGGACAGCACCCAACGCTCGGTTAGCTTTTCCATGTCAAAATCTTCAGCCAATATGTGACAAACACGTTCTTTTGAGATGCTCACAGCCTCTGCTATCTCTCTAATCTTAGCTCCACGGTTATCTAGCACCATTTGGTAAAGTTTTCCGATGTTATCGGTAGAGGTTGCAGGTTTTGACCGTCCTAAATCTTCAAATTCGTATAAATTCAGCTGCCCAAAATTTCACTGTGGCAAATGATTAGTTTAAAATCCCCTATGAGAGCAACGTGGAAGCTAATAAACAAGAAAACCACAGCTAAAAATCCCGATGATTATATACCGTCAGAGAACTAACAGCAAACAGCGCTCAATCTCTGGTATCAGCAAGAGGGTTCTTGGAAAAGCTGAAACTTACGAAATAAGCAGTCTTTCTTCCTTTCACAACATTTGCGTGGATCAAGACGTTTTCCAACCGCTGCTGAAGATTGCTAAAACAATACCTTTTTCGAAAAGGAAGGTTAATGTCAACCTGAAAGCTACCGCCCTATAAGCATTTTACCAGCTGCATCAAAGGACTTCGAACAAGCGATGGTGGACAAACTAGGGACCTACTTCGAGCAGAACGACTTTTTTAACAAAAAAGCAACATAGCTTCAGAAAAGAACGCTCAGTTTCAACAGATATTAAGGTAGTCAACTGCGTTACCTCTGAATGAATGAACACATTTCTAGCAAACTGACCTCAGAACCTAAACTAAAATATTGCTTCATTTAGCAACATTGTATCACCACGTTATCACCATTGGAAAGCCTCCATATATATATGACAAGATTAAATTTAGAGCAGATGTACGTAATATTAATATACGCTTTAAGGAAACGTTGACAGCGCTAATTACATGAATTAATTAAAAAGGCTTTGTAGATCAAACTACCCACGTATATAATTCAGTACCTAACAAACTTAAAAAAGATACATCTGTTCATGTTTTTGGGAAGAAATTATATAATTTACTCTTCCTGGAGCAATAAATTTTAATTATGACTTACTGGGTGCGTAGACCATGCGTTTACTTGCTTTTCTTTTGTCCCTGTTCTAATTCTCATTTGTTACTCTCACATATTGTATCACTAAGTTGGAACCAGCTTAATTTATGATATACAGTTAACGTAAGCTCATCCTGTGATAACCTCTATAAAAGAAAACAAACCCCAATTTATTATTATTATTGTATTTCTCTACTGTTCCAGGGAACATGTTCCTGTAACATGACACAACTGATGAACTCCTTCATAATGCCGAAAATGTTACCAGGACCCCCAGGTATACCCGGTGCCGAAGGTAAGACCGGCCCACCGGGGATGACAGGACAACCGGGTATACCAGGAGAGAGAGGTTCAGCGGGACCGCCCGGGGAGAAGGGAGAACGCGGCGAACGCGGACCAACTGGCTTAATGGGACCGCAAGGTCCTAAAGGCGAAGCAGGCAGAGACGGCATACCCGGCCAAACAGGACCCCCAGGGCCGCCCGGTCCTCCGGGACCCGTTGAATTCGAAAACTTCGATGTAAGAGAGATTTAGTCGTTTAAGAATTTCACCGCATACATATACATACATACGCTCATACATATATACATGTATGTACATATATCGGATGAGCTTAATCTTTCCTCTTCGAGCCAGGAGGAAAAAAAGACGAAGGGAAGTTAAGCTCCTCCACATCACCTACCCTATTCAAATAAATCTCCTCTTGCTCTGCCGTTGCAGGAGTACCGGTTCGCGAAAGTTGGACTTCCATAGTTGTTAAAATTTTTATCTCGCAGGAGAAAAAAACTTCCACTTGGAAAACTTTATATTACTTTGCGGACATACGTGTCGAATTTACATGTTAATGTCAATTTCTTTTTTACTGCTTTCTATGCCGCAGCCGAGCTGGAAACCGAGGAATCCCTTTAAGGTGCCATAAAATTTATAATGCTAATACCCTGCTCGGACAGAAGTTTTGACAAAAGTGTTGCTCGTTTTATACATTTATTCCTGGAATGCTCCGGTTCAAGTACCCAACGTCCGTATATTATTAAAAAGATGTACGCAATACTTTAACGATTCACATGGATGTGTATACAGGGTGTTTAACCTTGCTGGAATCTTAATAATTGTCAAATTTAATATGAAAACAGCTACAGCAGTGCGCTGAGAAAAATATAAAGTAACTTAGAATAAGCACATGCTCAAATTGCTTAGTTTATTCCCATTATTTATTTCGATTTTTTTAACAAAAATTGGTAAAGTTTTAATTCCTTTTTTATGGATAAAGCGTTATTAGAACTACATTTTGAAATTATTTGAAAATGTACTGCCTTTATAACAAATGTTAAAATTTTGTCAAAACTTGTAGTCAAGAAAATACTATATACTAAATACTGTAGTATTTTGAATCATGTGAATTTATTAGGACGTCGTTTTGGGTGCGGGAACCGTCAGACCCGGCGTCCCCGGAAACAAAGGAGATCCGGGCACACCCGGAGGGCCAGGACCGCGAGGCGAAAGAGGCCTTCAAGGAAGTAAAGGTGAAAGAGGCGAAACAGGTGCAAAAGGCGACAGAGGAGATAGAGGATTCCCAGGTGAACGCGGTTCGCAAGGACCCAAAGGCGAACCCGGCAGTCCCGGAATCGACGGCATACCCGGAACGTCCGGTGCCAACGGGAAGAATGCAGAGAAAGGAGAGAAAGGCGATCCGGGTAAACCGGGATCGCCCGGCCCGCCAGGATCTCCGGGAGTTCCCGTAGAAATAATGGGTGAGAAGGAAACGCCAATAACGGTAGCCGGACCGCCAGGTTTGAAAGGGGACCAGGGCGATTCGGGAGGTAAAGGAGAAAAAGGAGATTCTGGAGAAGCGGGAATACCCGGTGTGCCAGGGTTAAACGCACCTCCAGGGTCTCCCGGTGAGAAAGGCGAACCCGGCAACGATGGTCCTATCGGACCTTTAGGACCACCAGGGCAGAAGGGTGAAAAGGGCGAGAGAGGACCACCTGGAGCTGTAAGTGTAGCAGACACCACAACTCAGGTTATCTCAGTGAAGGTAAATTGTTATTTATGGATAAAGAATATATATCGATGGGAAATTTATTCTTTATTTGTGTTAGGGTGAAAAAGGTGATATAGGCAGGAGAGGTAGACGAGGTAAACCAGGACCTCCAGGACCAGCAGGATCACCAGGCAAAGCGGGACCGGCAGGGGAAATCGGATTACCAGGCTGGATGGTAAGGACGATTAAATATATATTACAAGATAATCTTAGAGGCTTAAAAAATTATAATTACATGTTTTCATGCTATCTATAGAATAATCCGAAGGTAAGAGATTAATTACAATCTTTAGTATAAACTTTCTTGTCGGGTGTACACAGAAAAAATATACTAAGAATTTCTGAAACAACGAACAAGAATCAGAAGCAAAACATTGTAATCCCGGTGGGCTCATGTACGCAAAAAAGGCGGTTACTGTTTTACATATTTAAAATTTATATCCATCGCATTTTGTAAGAATCATAATTAAACAAATTACTCTAAAATCCTTCGGTTATTGTAAGCTAAACATGTTGTCAATCTCTTTTTTTCTGTTTTAAACACTGATTGTTAGAAAGGGACTTTTTCAACAGTTGAGTGTAGGCTTTCACGACCGTAATCTTGTCTTTCGGGTCGCGTAATTAATATTTTACTTCACGTTTCGTCATTTCTAAAGACAGTCTTACGAAAGACAAGTTTCTTATTTTATAAAGTAAAAAAACATTTTTTTACCCCATTCAAGATTATCTATTTTCTTTTAAACATTATCAAAATTTATTTTAAGTCACAGCACGCAATATCAGTAAAGTTTGGGAGATTTGTAAGTTTGTAAATTATATGTCGAAGCATATGATGAACATGTACCGTGTTGTTCTTTTGGTAGTATCGAAAAATTTCCGAAATGTAGCGATAAATAAAATTGAAAAATACCAAGATTATTCTTCCTGGTAGTGCAGACACTGCATTCCAGCATCTTTCCCACGAAAGGAATGCATTCTGGAACTGTTGCTTTGTTAATATCCTCAACACTTTCTTATACTTGCCAATATTTACCATCTTACGAACTAGAAGGCACGGCGATGGGAAATCCACTTGCTTCTTTGATTTATAGGACTGCCACGTGCAATTTGTATATTTATGCACATTTCGATGTACGGCTTGCCGGATACTATGAAATCTTTGGCAACGATTTCTAATTCCGCTGGGTCTTGCCTGTATGATGATCGTCCTACAAATTTGATTATCTTCCTAGATAGGCACTATTCGATTTCTTCGTTTAAACTGCCATTTGTTCTTGTGGGATGCTTTAAAATTTAACATTAGCATTAGCTTCTAATGCGAATGTGAACAATTACGTTTCGACTCGCAGAATGGTGCAAATTTGAACATCACGTATTTGCCCGATTTCCAAAATTCAACGACCTTCCTCTTGTAATCGCGATCTATACTGCCAGTCCACATGTTTCTTCATATTCATCCTCAAAATATGAACAGATGCTTAATATTCATATTCTTAGATTAATGAAGCTCCCCTGAGTAAAAGTGAATACAATAAAGAAATTAAACTTTAACAAACAACAAAAAAATGTAGCCATTTATAATGGTTATTCTTCTGTAGATGGCGATCACATCCTTAAGAAAGGCCAAACCAAGCATTTCATAAGAAATTCCACGACTTCAATTCCGGTAGAAACCCGTGACGGAACTTCCCATTTACAGATTATCGAAAGATATCTGTAAAATTTTTAGGAGACAAAAATGGGCACCAAATTCAGAGGACACATAGTTCATTGCCGTTATGCAAGAATTTCTTAATTCTTTCCTCTTTAACCGGAAATATTTAAATTCTAAGACATTGACATAATGAATTAGTGTCTTAATTAATCCAAATAAACCGGCATCCCCAAAGAAAAATATATAGCATTGGAGGAGAAAACCTCAAATTAATTAAGAACGGAACTTCACCGCGGGAATTAGACGCTTCAAGTACTTGTAAATATCTTTTAGATAGATGGAAATAGAACAACTAATTTGCACCGAATGCGAGAACCCTGATAAGGAAAGGAAAATTATTGTTGAGTGAAAGAGTATAATTAATGTAAACGAAAAAAAAACACACCTTAACACTTGATTTACCTTGGCAACTAGCACAATAACAATGGTTGAATCATTGTAATTGATCTCCAAAGCAACGTTCGTTTTTTTCATAGCAAGTTGCGAAATACAGAAGCTTCTCACTTAACTTCTAAAGTGCTAAATTGGCTATTATACATATCACCTGCAACTTAACGACCGTTACGTTATTACGTTTTAACTGAACAAACATAGCATAACGGGATAACATAACACGTTTTATAACAACTACGACTCTACAATAATTGTTTTAACTGAAAATTCCAAACACGCGCGTAGCAATATTGGGCGCAATTTCTGCGTTTCCGGCCTACTAGTAAAGCAGCAAACAAAAATATCAATTTACTTGTTTTTCTGTAACGTGCAGTGTGTTGTATGTATGTATTTCCATCTGCTCGTGATGTATTTTATACGCATCACGATACGGGAAACAGTTTATATTTGTTCGGCGTTTTTTATTGTTTCTTGAATGATATTTTCATCGGGATATTTGCTAAACGACCTCGTTCGAACGCACGTCTGCGGACATAAATTCTCACTTTTATATGTAAAGGCTGCACCGCTGGCGTTTGTGCGGATAAAGCGTCGGTGTTTGGTAGCAAATTGGTTTTTAACTTGATATGTTTTAAAAAGATGGCATAGTAAAATTTTCTTTAAAGTTTCGATTAGCTTTTAAATAAAAGAATAAATAATTTTCTTATTTACAAGGATTATAACCAATCTACTAATTGACTAATGAATGGCCAACCTCCTATTATAATTAAATCAAATAGTGCAAAGTATTAGAAACTGTTAAAGCAACTCAAGGCCAGCAGGGGCCAATACCTAGCATTCCCAGTGATGCCATTAGTCCCAAATACAGCTTCGATAAGTGCTATAAAATGGTAATACCAGATAGAGAAAAGTGGAACAAAGGCCTGCCTATAAAGGCTGAATCCATCTGGTACACAGACGACTCAAGGACAGAGAATGGAGTCGGAGTCGGTATTTGTGGAAGTAGACCGAAAATATCTAAATCGCTAAGTCTAATCCAAAGCGCCGCAGTATTTCAAGCCGAAATAGTAGCAGTGCTGGGGTATTTTGAAGAATTAAACTTGCAAGCAGATAACTATCGATCGGTTGATATCTATTCAAACAGTCAAGCAGTAATAAAAACGCTCCACTCAAGCGACTCCGAATCTGGCGTGGGACTGCATGAAAGCACTCAATAGGTTGGAAAGCCGAACTAAGATAACCCTGACCTGGGTACCAGAACACGAAGGCCATCGAGGGAACGTAAAGGCAGACGAATTAGCCGGAGCAGGCTCGTCAACCGCTAAAAATCGCCCAATGCACTCGATGGGAATAGCATGGTAGTAAAAGCAACCACTGAACGATGGAAAGATAAGAAATTTCAAGACTGGTGGAAGATCATTCCAGGTCAGAGACAGGCCAAGCAATTTCTGATTGGACACAGGCCTACATTCACAGCGGACCTATTAAGCAGAGACAGAAAGTTTGTTAGAACAATAGTGGGCCTGCTATATGTTCAAGAAGCGCATGAGTAATTTGGGCCTAATGGAGTAAATAGCATGTAGATTCTGCTAGGTGGAAGAAAAGACCCCCGTCCATGTGCGAATGTATAGCACGGACAGGACTACGGCTCCCCGATGCTCAACTGCAATACTGCACAAAAGCAGCCATCCAAATAACTGTAAACACGATTGACATCATGCTGTTAGCTAAAATGGAGGTCTGATTTCCAGAAATTCTTACATCGCTCACGTTTTTTACAATTTCTAGAATATGCTTTCTACTCTTTCTATATGCTTATTGATTTTCGTATCATCCGCATATAACAAAATTTTGATTACAACGAAATAACATTGTCCTTAATAAAATTTGAAGAGAATATATGCCCCAAGTTTATCCTTGAAGGACACCAGATGTTAGGCTTTCCGCTCCGGAAGATCCTTCTCAGCAACGGTTTTCATAATAAGGATATTAACAGAATCGTCCAACCAGTAAATTAGCGAACGATAACACTTCCACCGATCCTATATCCACAAGGTAATATTTGTTTAATCCCTTAGCGAGTAGAGGTGTTTATGGTATTCCTGGTTCATGTGGTTTAGTGTACAAAGGCCAAATAAGACGCTATGTCAAAACTCGCCTGACAGAGCCACGAACTTTGCGCTAAAACATGCTTTCCCTCAAATTCAGCTATTGCTGAACATCATTTAGACACTAACCATCAGATATTATTTAGTGCTTCTCTCCATTACAATCGAAAAATTAGAGGATCCGTAGAAATCCTTAAACATCCTAAGAATATTAATGTACAGGTTACCCCTTCACAAGCATCTGTAGCAACCAATTTGCCACTGACACTGACCGGGATACCCAACTAATCAACGACAGGCCACGTCCGCGCTGTTCCCTCGTCACCCCCGCAGTTGACTTTCACCTCTGACATAGATCACATGCTGAGTTACCGTGATCAACTTCTTCCCGCTCAGTTAGTTTCGCCTCTGGGGTGGTTTGCACGTTGAGTTACCACCTTTCCTTCTCCTGACGAAGCCCTTTATGATTGTGGGCGAAATTTCGATTATCTACCATAACACTGTGTAAACCCGGAACACGTTTAGTTTTAATTGACTCTGGCCGTGGAAGCCTCGTTGTTATTGTTATAAAATTTATTAAATAAACTTTTACTAACAACTACGATATCTTTTCTGAAGATCTCCCAATTGGAAATATTCTTATACAGATATTACTAAAAAATACTGAAAATATATTATTCTAATAGTAGTACCCAGGTAGACATTTTTAAATTTCGCGGCCAATTTAATTGGTAATAAACTTCTTGGTGCAGAACATGCGGATATGATCTTTATTACAAGAATTGTCAACTGAAATTGTCCGCGAATTTTAAGAATGTCTGCTTGCGTACGACGTATCCAAAATTAGCGAAATGTACGTTCGAAAAGAATGGGTACTATGAGAACGTGCAGCAAATATAAATCGGATAAATTATTTTAAACAACAACAAACTATTTTTGAACGCGTATTAAATATTTTAATAATCGTTTTGTTAAGCGAAAACAAACCAGTATAAATCGGGGAAGCACCGGTTTCAACTTTACCGTGGAAAATATATTTATTTCAAGGCGGTTTGGTCACAATGAGCGCTCTATTCACCTAAAATCATGAAAAATGATTATCTAATGTTTGTCGTGAAATCGCATTGCCATTTTCCCCTATCTCATAGGCTCTCTACTACTAGTAAGGAAAATATTTAACCCACAATTTCGAACCCTTGCTCAACGGTTAATGCAATTCAACGTATAGTCCTATACAAGCAATTGCAACTGCAAATAAACGTATAGAAAAGATCAAGTTGCTTCTTACCGGAAATGCATGCACGTGCAACGCAGAATATCAATTTTTTGTTAAACGTAACCATTCATTACTAATTTAACTGCGTTAGCAATAACGGCAATAGTAGGAATTAATTGACGCTAATTGTACTACAACAATATTCCCCTCGCTTTTCGACTAATTAATATTCCGCCAGTCCCAAAAGTGTACGTTTAACGCCGCGCGAACAACGTTCCCTATCCCGCCCATAAAATTAAAAGCTTTATTATTTCGGAACCGGCGTTATTTTGCGGATAGGGAAAACAATGTAATTTGTATACGAGTTCTTTCCCTCATCTTCGCGAAGCGGCCGGCCTTAACCCATCTTCCATCGTGAATCAATAAACCTCCGTACCGTTCGCTCTCTTGTTTTTCTACGATATCGCTACGAGAATGGAAAGGAACTTGGATGGCGAAGACGTTTAAAGAGTTGTTGTCATTTTAATTTGGCCCGCTCAACGGCGACCGAACGATGGTACTAAAGGAGAAGACGATCTGATTAGCACTTCCACTCTGCGAAAGGATGGCCGCGTTTTATTGTGACTGAGCTCTTTCAGTGCTACTTCGCCTTTATTCTCATTTGGATGGTAAGCATTGAATTAAATCGATAATCGAAAGGCGACAATATAGATTATTTCCGTAATCGAATATTAAATCAATAACAGGCAATAATATGGTTATTGTTACACTAGAGTTCCCTGTTCTATATAATACCATAGCGAAGCGCTTTTTCAACAGGTTATTTTCTCTTGTCTGTCGGAAAGTAATTCCAAACACCATTAAAATACTCAGTCTTTTGTATTATCTTCATAAAAATATCTAGAATAAATTAATAACAATAATATTTGTGACCCAAAAGACTTGTATATATAAACTATAGCCCGGATCTTTAAAATATAAAAGTCAATCTAACCAATCAGAAAAAAAAAAAGATTTTCTCTAACTTCTACCTTATACAACTTACTAACAGGAAGCGCTTTTTCAGGGAAGACCAGGCCATCAAGGATCTCCAGGAGCACCCGGATTGAAGGGTGAAAAAGGTGAATCCGGATTTTCTAACATGGTTAGTAATAACAATTAATTCCCTTCACAGTACGATATACAAACATTCATTTTCAATTTCAGGGTCGTGGTGATAAGGGCGACAAAGGTGAAAAAGGCGGTGATGGTAAACCAGGTACACCGGGGAAAGATGGGAACCCAGGAGCGCCAGGACCCCCAGGACCGGCAGGAAGCGGCCCCGACGAGACAATAAAATATATTCCAGTGCCAGGCCCTCCTGGCCCACCTGGAACGCCTGGACATCCAGGTTTATCCATTACGGGACCGAAAGGTGAACCTGGAATGCCGGCTTATGGCGAAAGTACGTTTAACTTGAGACCAGGTAAATCTTCTTGATTGTATCTTCTCTCTAACCTTTTAACAATATTATCCAACTTTATGCTGAATAAAAGGACCAAGAAGTAGTTTAGAAGAGTTAAAGCTCTTAAAGGAATTAAGCGAATTGAAAACAGGTAATTTATGGTTAACGTTCATTAATATGTTTCCGCAATTAACTTTTAATTAATTTTAACTGAGAAACGGTAGTCTTTCAAAATAAAATTTACCCGCGCTGGTTAATTTCAAACTTTATACCGATGTTTTCTTTTTTGCATTTCAACAGGAAGGGCCACGACAGTTACACCTCCGATAAAAGAATTTGACGTACCATCACGCATCGTACCCGGAGCAGTAACATTCCAAGATCGAGATTCGATGACCAAAATGACTATTGTTAGTCCGGTGGGAACTTTAGCCTATATTATTGAAGAGCAAGCTCTATTAGTTAGAGTTAACAACGGTTGGCAATACATCGCCGTAAGTAATTTGCAAAAATTTCAAACCCGATCTGCAAACGTACTTCTTCTATAGCTCGGAAGCTTACTGCCGATTACAACTCCAGCTCCGCCAACAACAAGCACCCCACAACTTCGACCACCGTTTGAAGCCAGCAACCTAATCAATCATATACCAAAACCGTCAGATGTTTCAGGCGTAAGTAGCTTGATTATTGCATGACTTCAATTCGCTTCTAATTCATCGTGTTACAAATAAGAGAACGTGGAAATAAGCCATTATTTAACAATATATTCATGTTTTGCAGTGGCATCCGAAGTTGGTAAGTTAGACATTAATACAAATTATAAATATACTAGATGTTACTAGATTTTTTATTTTAAAAATTATTAAATTTTATCGTTATTTCATTTTTTCTTTTTACTTATAAAAACATTTTGCGCTCTATTCGTATCTCGTGTAGTTTCAGTAGTCGCAAGTTTTATTATAAATATTAAATCCGTTAAGCCGACTTTATGAACACTTGCGTGACTTGTACAATTTTTATCTTTGTTGTCATGAAAAGGAGAATTAATCTGAGTGAACATTAAATAATCATTAAATAGAGTATGCATATGGGGAGAAAAAACGATATAAAAAAATCTCATAATTTACAGCAATGAATTATTTATTAAGTAATCTAATTAGTTCGTTTAAAAATCTAAAAATAAATGCGTAATTTCCCCTGCTTATGCTATTGGAGAATATGTTTTAAAATTGTAATTATAGTATTTTTTAAACAAATCGTTATTAATTTAATGAAGCTTATTGTTCCGGATATAGTCCGGGAGCTACAGCGCTCTCTTCTTTCGAGGCTCCAAACCTGTATCTTCTAATCTGCTCAATACTTACAGATATCATTTCTACCAGCCTGTTAGAGTATAGAAGCAAATAAAATTAATTCTATTAATAAGAATATTATTCAAATAATACAATCGCTTTTTGTTGTTGGCCTTTTTCTTTCACTTAATAATTTGATAGTGTTATTCTTCGGTAATTGGCTTATTCTAAAAAGTAGTTTCCTTTAATGATAGCAAGAAATAGACATCTATAGAAAGGAAACAAACACTAATAGGTACAATACAAAATGGACGCGATTAGCTTCTTAATTAATAGATTAATTAAATTCTCTTTAAGTAGAATTAGTAATAAATAACTTAAATTCATAAAAAACGTAGCTATTTACAACGGTTACTCTTCTATAGATGTCGATCACATGCTTAAGAGAGTACAACATAGACATTACGTAAGAAATTCGTGAAACTCCCCTTTCATAGCATATCGAACAATTGACAATTCGAAAGATAAACCGAAATGGAAGAAAGGGGATGTATAAAATTGCATGCAGTGACCATAACCATTGATCAAACGAAAAGAGTGATAGGTACCAGATTTAAGGAACATATCAGGTGTTACCGCTTCGGTAAATTAGATTCGTCAAGTGTAGCTCAACACAAACGAAACCGGGCATAATATTAAATTAGAAAACTTGAAATGTAACTTCGCCGCGGGAATTAGGCGTGTACGAGAGGGTTTACATAAAATGCAACAAAAATCTAATGAATAGAGAACCAACCGTTGTCGTACTCAATTCTATTCTATATTTATTGGGATAAACCTTGCACGTGTTCTATGTCTCGGGCTACAATAACAAGAGGCGCTTCCGTCTATTTGTCCGTATTTTTTCGCACGTCTTAGTTTTAAGGCACGTAGGCGGTAAAAATAGGTACTTAAATAAATAATATTTTTCTCGAAAGTAGGGATAGAACAAACATGTTAGTTTTAGAGGTTTCTCACATCATTCAATCACAGGTTGAGAATGTGGACCGTTCGTATCCTCGAAACGGCCGTCCCGGATTAATTAATTAAACTGTGTGGTGCGAAGGTTACCGATATTTTTATGTTGTTTACCTTTGGATAATACTTTTATCAATGTTTGTAATTTGAAAGGATTTGCATTCTTAAAAAAGCAACGAGCAGTATTCTCATCATACCGCTTCCTTCGGATTTTGGAACATCCACAAGTAATTCCATCTTTTCTCTAAAATCCTTTAAAAAAAAAAAGAATTTTGCGCTTTCTTGGTGCCAATAAATCTATATCTATTTGCCCACGTACTTTCCATCTTTTGATGTTGAATCTGTAAACAACCCGAAGAGGATATTCGAAAGAACGGATCCACGAATATAATGACAACCCGGCACAGAGCTCTGGCACAGCATTATCGTTTTGAAGAAGTAATTTTTGCGATAGTACCGCATTTTTTTAATACACCTCTTTTCGAACTGTGTCCACCTAAGAATAAATAAATCAGCACCTGGCTTAGCAGAACTTCGGTTGCATTGCGTCTGTAATAGTCTTAATTAAGACTTTTTTTTGCCCACGAAGTGCATTGTGGCAATAACTATTGATAAAAAGTGATTTCTTATCGAAAAAAAATACTCAACAACAAAGCGATAACATACAGACATCACATGCTTCTTAGTATGTTCTTATGTCTATAGTTGCGAGCTACATTTAAATTTGGCATTTGGAAACACGATTTTTTAACAACTCAATTGGCTATGAAGTACCCATTTGATCCAAATAAATCGTATACATGGAAATTTTTTTTTTTACATCAGTGAATGTCTTCTTTTCAATAGTTGCATGTAACGCAATTACTAACAAAAATAACGCATTCTCTTTTACAGCTACGATTAGCCGCACTCAACGACGCCCACACCGGCGATATCCATGGCGTTAGGGGTGCGGACTACGCCTGCTATAGGGAATCTCGAAGAGCAGGCGTCAGAGGCACTTTTCGCGCTCTTCTAGCCTCGCGCGTGCAGAACATCGACTCCATCGTGAGGCAAACGGACCGCAAACTGCCCGTCTCCAATCTTCGCGGCGAGGTGCTCTTCAATTCTTGGTCGGAAATGTTCAGGGGTGACGGCGCGCCTTTCCCGCATCCCCCCCGCATTTTCTCTTTTAACGGAAAGAACGTTCTGACGGATCTAACGTGGCCGCACAAGGCTGCGTGGCACGGAGCGTTGGTGAACGGCGAGAGGGCGTTGGACACGTCCTGCGACGCATGGCACTCGTCCGAAACCGACAAGGTCGCACTGGGTGGTTCGTTAAGAGGTCAACGCCTATTGGAGCAGACCCCTTATTCTTGTGATAAAAAACTTGTTGTACTATGTATAGAGGCAACAAGCGAGCAATATCCGCAAAGAAGGAAAAGGAATGTATATAATAGGTAATAGGATAAGAAATAATTCTTTATATGATGTACCGTAATACACTCCGCGTCGAGTGATTAGCCTCACAATTTATTCTTCCGGAAGACCTTTGCAGGAAAAAGATTGTACATACGGTTTAGTACTCCTGGAATGACTCACTCTCCTTATAACACGGTCCTTGTCAATGTCGCAAAACTTGTCCGACGATAAAATCGATGAAAACCAAAGAGATGTCATTATGGAGCCTCGTTCCTTCACCGATCCTTACGGCTCGAAAATTTCAAACACTTGTAAATCAAAAATTAATAACGAGCGTTTCCAGTTTCCAACCAAATATCTTCCCCGCAAAATTTTTGCCTCGACAATTTGCAGTCGAATCGGCACCGTTATCTACTCGTTTTAAAGACCATTGTATCGCCATCCTCTAACTTTATGCTTCAAAGTTTGGCGATTTCGCGTTTTTCGGACGAACATCCACAATTTCCGAATAATTAGAGCAATTGAAGAATACAAGGCCACAAGTCAATTGTCTCTAGGAATCGTTAGATTTTGTTTTACTTAGAATAGTGGTAGTCTATTGTGAACTTGGTACCCATCGTTCCCTTGATCCATTTATCGACGATATTTTATTACGTATAGCGTATATGCAGCACTTCGTTACGCTCGCGCGCATTCCAACCAGCCACCAAACGCAGACTGGATGCGTTGCTACTGTAATAAGATCGCTTGCGCATATATTACGAATCACACACCCAGACGACCATTCCCATACCGACGCCTGTGAAGCGCATGGAAAGTGGCGATCTTTAATGATCACTATATTATTTCCACATTGAATAAAACTTGTTTAAAGCTAACTAATAACATTTTACGTGTTTTTTTTTGTTTTTCAGCACGAAGACAGATGAGGAAATGACTGAGCTAGAATATACAGATTATCTCGAATCCATCAAGTAATAGATACTTATCGTTTTACTCATTCCATCCAAAATGAAAATATATGTTTAACGGTAATATGTTCAAAAAACAATTCTACGTGGTCTAATTGAAATTGTATTTTGCGTTGATTATATATGGATATGGATTATCTTAATAAAATTTTAAATGGTTTATTTTGATTCATATGTAACCCCTTCTTCATGAATGATCAATGTTTTTTGACCATATTAAAAAAATAAATGTGAACGCGTATGTTATGTACATATTATTTCAAATTTTAACGAACTAATCGAAAAAATACAGTCATTGTCAATAAGATCAATTAAAGAAATAACGTTCACATTACTTTTAACAGCGTAAGTCAGTATTACAAATTAAAACATATCGATTTTATCATTTTTTAAAAAATACGTACTGGATTTTTTCTTGTATTTTAAACAATAGTCGCCTCCATGAATGTTGGTTTTGGAACGGTGTTTAAATTGCCAAAATTTTAACGGAGATCCCTATTGTTCAAAACATTAGGAAACGTTCTATATACAGGGTGCGGCAATTATCAGTGTGCGAGGAATTATTCATTTAATGGGAATAGAAGTTGCTTAGAATCAAGTGATCTATAACGGAGAATTATTTTAAAGCAAGGTATTTACTTTCTTTGATAGGTTGTTTAAGTTTGCTATTTTAAATGGAACAACAAATTTTTATTGTCGCTATAACAATAGTTCAAAGTTCATTAATTAATTAATTAATCAATATCGAACATCTTGATTTTATTATACAGGGTGTTCGGAAAGATATCATTAATTGGGGCATCTTCAAACAGTTGAAGCTCGTAAACTCCAAAAATGTAATAATATACAGCGTATTCGTTAAACAACGTACCAGAAAAACTAAAAATTATTTTGAAGTACACAGAGTACTTCAAAATAATTTTCCGTCACTTGATTCTAAGCATTTTTTTTTCAATTAGTAGATTAGCTGTAATTCACCGCATATAGATAATTGCCGTGTCCGGTATAAAGAAAACAATGTATATATTAGAAATTAATAATTATTGTATATGCAATTTTATAATGATTTTTGTAATAGTCTTTTTTATAATAAAAATAATTTTTCTTATTAAGATTTAATATATAGAGTGCAGCACCGATCACATTTCTATGCATTTCTTACTGCGTCGTACTTCTTGTATGTGTTCATAAAATAACTAGTCGATGGAACGCTGTACTTTTCTAATTATATGTTAATATTACTTAACGTTCTCTTAGTGCTAGACACGCGCTTGTTAGAGGTTCGAAAGTAACGCCTCGAATGTTGTTGAGTAGAGAATTCATAAAAATGTGATCCGAATCAGTTATGTGATTATGAGTACTAACCTTTGGTTTCCATACGCAGTAATATTAACCACTATTTTTTACCTAAAAGAAAGTTCTTGATTAACTCTACAGTAGCATGTAATACATTTGATACCGCCATGACTTTTTTATATATTAGATATATTTTGTTCTTTAATCTCGTAACCAAATAATGTAGATTCATACCATTATATCTTAACGTTAAGTAAATAATAAATATATACCTACATGTCATCCCCCCAAATCTGTGTATATCTAAATAAAAGAACGGAGAATTATTGCTACATATGTGAATTTGTTTCTTGTAACGGCCAGTATTTTCAAAAAACGAGCAAAACATTTCAGATAAATTCTATTGATAATACTCAAAATTGTAACCATCTATATTTTATAGGAAAATAAAAAGATAGATATGGACGTTATCCTCCCTGATTCAAATGTTCACTAAATGGAAAATACTTCGCATTATCAATTTCGTTTGTGGGAAATTCGACTCTAAGATCCGTTTCTCGAATAATAGTAGCTAATACGTCTCTAATGTACTGAATGTTGTATATATCTTAAATATAGGAGTGAAATTGTGCTATGTATGTAAGTAATATCGCATAAAATATATGTTAATATTTCTTAAATTATTTGTATCTGTTTGAATAAAATTCATGCCAATTATTTACCGAGTTTTATTTAATTTATTTCCAAAAATATTGTACTAATCAACCCAAATAGAGTGAATTATTTTGCCTGATTGGGTAAGTTTGCCATTTTGTAAAATTTCATTTTTTTCCAAAAAAGAAAAAGATTTCAAAGCAAATTAAATTGTCAACATGTTAAAGGAAATAATCTTGGCAATTCCAAATATTTTATTTTTGAAAATTTGGACTGTTCTTTCAATTTTGAAATTAACATTTTAATAATAAACAAAATTTTAATTATTAAGAAATTAAATCTACATTACTCCCACTTAAAAAGAAAGAAGCCAACAGCTGCTCTGGATGTCGTCGTAAACCTGAAACCGCTACATACGTACGATGGCACAAAAGTAAACTTCGTCGCTTGCCAGTCGTCCAAGTATACATTTTGTCCCATCCCATAGTGTAAACTATCAGAAATTGTTAAAGGAACTCAAGGCGATAACTAGCAGACCTAGTAACGCCATCAGTTTCAAATACAGCTTCGACAAGTGCTACAAAACGGTAATATCATAGAGAAAAGTGGAAACAAGGCCCACCTATAAAGGCCGAATCCATCTGATATCCATCCAACTTTCAGAGAAAAGGCCAACTTACGAGGAAACACCCGCAACCCGCAAATACAGATTTCGATGAAACTGAAAAGACTGACAGAGTATAGAACAATATACTTCTTTTTAGCGGCCAAATTTCCCGATTTCGGGGTACAGCACCCTAAAAATGTACGCGATTTTTATGTAAATATCTCGAAAACTATATAACATATAGATATTTTTTTTGTTTACAAAATAATTTGAAGTACATTACATAGTCAAGAATAACGCAAAAAAAAATAAATAAAAAAATTAGATTAATTTCGTCCCGGCGGATCGGGACGCCCCCATACTTCCCATATATTTTATATATTTTTTATTTTATAATAAAATAAAGTTGCAAAACGATATATAACAAGTTTAGGAAGATAAAGATTCAAAAACGTAACACGTCATAGAATTTTGCCGCGAAAATAGAAAGTGTACGGCCTTATTTGTAATAAACTTGCTATTGCGCATTGTTGTCGGTGAAAGCAATACTTATGCTTCCAACATTTTTCTACGGACTATTATGGCATTATTATCCCGACCCTCGTTGTTTATTGTTTCCGAAAATATATACCTCATTCTTGGGAGTATGTAGATATATTAATATGAAAAAGTTAAAAATGTAGGGGATATACGTTACACCGGCTCCCCATTGTTATTTTTAAAAAAATAATTTGACTGTAACATACCTCAAATTATCTTAATATAAAAAAAAAACAAAATTATATGTAGAGTATATAAAATGATATGATAAAAAATGAAATAGATATTAAAGGCTATAAAAAAAATTAAAAACTTGGAATAGTGGTTGTAAAATCATTGCTGAATGTTATACAATTATTTGTAGGCAACCCAAACAACAAGACTAATACGCTTGTTCATGTAGAAATCATTTTGACCTTTACAATCAAATTATCAATTCTAATGAAGAAATTGGATAACATTATTGAGAAATTATACATGAAGCAACTGGAATTACACAATATTCGCATATAATGAAGCAAATATTCACCATAGAGCAATTCGAATAATTTAAAAAAATATCTCTTTTAATTTATGTAATATGAGAATCGGATATATATTGAAATGTATGGCTAATACTGTGTAAATCACCGTGTTGCGTACGTATATACAGAATGAACCACTTAAAGTGATACGCCCAAATAACAGAAAGAAAAAAAGGAAATATAACAAATTCTGAGCAGGTGGAATTATTATGCACGGTGAGGGTCAGATTTCTACTACAAGAGACAATCTTAATTATTTAGCATTACGTCACACGAAGCACAACCTACTTATGTGTTGTTTACCACAACCTATATTTATTTAAATGGAATGTATATTTTTTTGTGCCTTTATTGAAAGAGGCACGTTTTTCATTAATCTTTAATTAGAAATTTTTTTCTTTATATTCGTTTACAATTTATGTTTTCATTTTCGCCGTTTAAAGCCGTTTAAAATATTGCGCTACACCACCAGCGAAACCCCCATAATAATATATTGAAATACAGCGCCTGAGCTGCATGCAACCATACACACCATACCTATATGGCCCATATATGGAATGTAAACGGCAACCACGTGTGCGCTTAGTATCGCATGGCCACATGAAAGTGAATAGTTTGCTATTAAGAAAAAATTATTGAAGGGTAAGTTTTTTTTCAATAAAAGACTGCTTGATTCATTGATATTGCCGACTTAAAAGTTAAAAAGAAATAATTGTCGGTGGCAATCTCACCTATTTCTTAACCAATTTAAAAATGATTGCACGTATAGTTTTGTTGTTCTCAAAAACTTCTGCGCCAAAGTTGTTTGTTGCGATTTATGGTTTCATTAGGTACCTAGGTACGACGGTCGTTCTTAGAAAAAGATATAAAAACGTAGTATTTTCGGTAAACTTTTATGCATTTTCAACATAATCTCCAACTTTTCCAAGCGTTTCTTAAACTTCTTTAACTTCTCCAAAAAGTAGGATTTCGGAAGGTCCTGAAAATAGGCATCTGTTTGGGCGACGACACGTGAACCGCTTTCCGCCAAGCTATTTTTTCAAATTTGGAAATAAATCCTGACAATAGGCTGGATGTTGTAGTAATTCGAACTTTAATTCCATAATTTTGGCTATCGAAACTGCACAGGTGTGCGCCCGTGCTTTGCCTTGATGAAAAATAATCATTTTCTTTTTCAAATGAGGACGTTTCTTCTCGATTTTTTCGCTCAACCGGTCCAATAACGACGTATAATACTTTCCAGTTATTGTTTCTAATTTTTCCAAAAACTGAGGCCATCACCTTGCCGATCGATTTCACCGTCTTCGGAGTCCCTTTGCCTTCAAAAACCCACTGTTTTGACTGTTTGTCTCCAGAGTGAAGTCGTGCATCCATGTTTCATCCACAGTTATATTTCAACGGAAAAACCGGTCAGGATTGCAATGGAAAAGTGTCACAACAGTCTCAGAGTCGACCACACAATTGCATTTATTCTCCACTGAGAGCAAACGCGGCACCCATCTCGCCGGGATTCTTTTCATTGCAAATTTTTCGTGCAAAATTGAAAACGCTGTACCTTAAGATATGCCCGTGGCCTCAACTATTTCGCGCACTTAGGTTCGTCGATCGTTCAAAACCATATCGTGGATTTTGTCAATCGTTTCGGGGGGAATCACTTCCACTGGACGTCCAGAACGATGTCCATCTTTTATAGATGTACGGCCACGTTTAAACGCACTTACCCAATTAAGCAATGGCTAACACAGGCGCAGATGTGCCATGAAGTTCAGCTTTGATCTCTTTTGATGTTAAGCTTTTCAAATATAAAGTGTTTAATCGCCGCTCGAAACTCGCATAAAACAAAAAAAATCTCTGCTTAAAAATAAAAATGAAACTTGACTTTGACAGCTCGATATTGCGAGCGCCATCTCTTAGATGTTCTGAGGACTTCTTAAACGACCTTCGTAAGTTCGAGTAGATTAGGAAATTAGTTATATAAGAATATAGTTGCACTTCTAATGTTTAAATGTTATCTATCTAACTGCATACGTTAATATAATAAATAATTGGCGTTTCTGTCGAATGCGTCCCCGAAAATTACGCAATATTAACTATAATTAAATAAAAGAAAAACAAATTATAGTTGTCCTGTTAAAAAACGCTCGGTAGTGCATTGTTACGTTATAATTTGAATGCCAAAAATAAATAATAGTGTTTGAATCCGTGCGAAACATGACAACTTAGGACGCAATACGTGCGCGGTTGTCAAACGCATAAAAACAATAACAAATTAAGACGTAAAGCGAGGCTACGTAACTCGCACATCTCGAAGATCGGGACAATAAACTCACGTTCTACAACCCGTAATAAAAATACGTGCTCGTTAGAAAGTCGAGGATGTTTTTTTCGTGCCGCAGACATCGATTCGCCAATAGGCAATCGGCAACGTCGCGAGAAACAGCTGTGTTGTATTATTGTGTATGTTTACATCTCAGCTGTGTACAAGTGTGAGCAGTTCGAAATATGCCGTTCATATCGAAAGATTGGAGGTCTACGGGCGAAGCCTGGGTGAAAACGCAAGAAGGTTGGGAGAAGATGAAGGATTTAGAAAACTGCAGGATGTTAAAGTGAGTAGAATTCGAAATTTCCAGCCGTTCATTTACATTAAATGCGTTGCGATCGATTTGTTTCGCGAATCCTTTGTTCGCAATCCATGTCCATGTTACTTTCTATACGTTACGAGTTTCTCCTAAATTACATCTTTTAATTGCTTAATTGTAAAGGTAGCTACTACATCAACGTACATTGGCTTCTTTTTAATCTAGCTACGTTGTAAGATGTTAACTTTTTAAATAAATTAATTGGCTAGATTAGTCGTGACCTCGACTTTGTGAGACCTTTTCGGGACGCATGTACTAATTTTTTTTTCCTTAAATGGTCTTATATATTCGTGCCATCCTAATATGGCCTAAGGATTTATAAATGCCCATATTTACTGATAAATATATAATTTATTTCTATAAATATTCCATCGGTTTTAATTGTTCTATTAATAGACATTCCTTAGCTGTTACTTTGTTTTTTAACCGTTTTAGAATGCCCATTTTTACAATTTATTAATAGAATAATTAAATAAATATCCTGCACATAAATAAGAATAATTATTTAACCTTAGATTAATAAAGAAAAAATTGTGAATCACCTTATCATCCATACAAAATCATCGAAACACGATAACATGATACATTCAAGTGTGCTTTACAAAAAAAAAAATTGCGAAGCCATATAAAGAATACTAATATGAAGATAAAAATAACGTCTAAAAGAAATTCGGTTTGCAAGTAACACAACGTCCAAAACTATTTTTATCTGCACGTTTTCAGGAAAACCTTATGTAGGTGGATTCTATATATCCAGGAAAAGAAAGAAATTCCGATTGCCAACGATTAGCGATTGAAGGTATTTTTGAACTCGGACTATTACAATTGTTTATAACTTAGTTAATTCTAGACTTCATGCGACAAATTAATTTTTTTTTTTAATCTTTAAACGCTTTCAAAATTTGTAGTCGCAGGTACTCATGGATAAAATTCTTTTTAATTTTATTTAAATTCAATACTTTCGCCGGTGCTGCTAACCCTATCCAAATGTTATTTTTTAAGCAATTTTTGAGGTTTTTGATTTGAATCTGAAGTCCCCTTTTAATGCACAATACCCTAAATTCAAGTTTGCAGGGATTATGTTATCAAAATGAAATATTTTGGTTTTGCATGGTCCTATTCTTATCTCGGAAAAGCGTCAACGAATATAGTAATTAAATAAGAAAATTAAGAAAATATTTTTTACTTTAAATCCCTTCCAAATTCAATTTATTTTATACAAGCAAACTTTTTTAATATCTGCTAAGGGAATTTAACAAGGTAACAATTTTGGTATAAGAACCATGGGCGTAACCACGGGAGGGCGGGGAGAAGCCATGCCCCTCCACCGCCAAATCTCTGAAATCATTTTTAAATTTTTGCAACCCCCTTCTCCGGCCATAATTGTTATCTTTGCACTTCACTGTAAATTCTATTTCATGATTTTAGATCACGACGCAAGGAAGGAAGCCAACAATTGTAAAACACAAGAATCGCGTAATGCTAAAATGAGAAATAATAGGTTGTAAATGTAAATAAATGCTTCTATTACTCTAATTTCTTTGGTTTAAATCGACAAACTAAAGATGGTTTTGCTGCTGGTTAACTTGCAGTTAATAGAAAGACCATCAAGTAATGTAGAGCGAAGCCAAAATGGGAAGTACATATCTGAACATCGTTGTGATGCGGGAACAAAATGTGCCAGTGGCGTCGGCAATTTGAAAAGAATGAGGTGCTTCAAATTATAAAAATCTACTTTATTGATTTCTATTCAGACTTTACCACTGTAGTAATATACTCCTTCCAAATGCCTTGGAAAGGACAGTTTTGTTAATACACCGCTGCTTTTCAAATGCCGCGTAATAATTGACTCGGCCGACGAAAATTGTTCTTTTGCGCATATCACATGACATGTACTCCTGCTTTCGGGTTCACTCTAACAATTTTGGACTAAAAACTACGAACATAGCCGCGCCCTAAATCTCTGAAGTAATTTCACTTTCCAATTCTTGCAATCCCCTCCGGCGCTCATACAAAAGTCTCCCGAATATCAACTCTAATTTGCAGAAAACCAAAATTTATAACCTTAAACCCTAAATATTCTTCAGAATTTTAATAGCCAGTTCAGTTTTTTTTTAGATAGTTTGCACCTTCAAACTGCCGAAAGAGCACATAGCGTACATTTTGCCTACTATTAAAAATAGTTTTGTGATACGTGCTTAGTAGGATTCCGCGGTTGTCGATTATACTATTTTCTTGGTTTCCGAGCTGGAAGCGTCGTTATCGTAGCTTCCCCCGACGTTTCCTCCACATTACTACGGGACATCTTCACAGCTTCTGTTGCTGCTACTACTGCATTCTAACTGGGGACTATTCATTTTAAAACAAAACATAAAAAAAGGGCTTGTTTTGGGCCAATGGAGCAAATTATACACGAAACGACGACAACGACGCGGTTCCATTCCGGAAACTAAGAAAATAGTATTAATTACTAATTTGCGAATTTAACCGATTAATATATACCACCTATATAAGGAAACAAGGAATATGTGCGGTTATAGGATTTACAAAAGAATAAAACCAAATAAAAAAATTGATCTGTTTGGGATAACACTATCACTTAGCACCAGCAAAGCAAATTTGATAACTCTCGTTTCAACACCAAAGTCGCTATTTTTTTTACATGAAAAACCCTTTTTCTTTATTTCTCGCACTTTGCGCTTAGTCACCCCCAATAACATACCGAAAGACGAATTAGTTTATAGTCTCTCATATTCATATCTGATCTTCGTTCTGTTCCATAGGCAGAGAAGTTCAGAAGATAGCGAAGACTCCGAAACTGTCCAACCCCATTGTCATATCACGATTAAATGTACGCGAGAGGTAACGCATTCGCCAAGATGAATAAAAAATAATGTATTTATATCTTGCTTCAACAGATAGCCGGCTTTAACGAACTCGACGAGGTGGTGAAGAGATTAGACTTTAGGAGCGCAGTACGCGACGTCCGAAGATTCAATTACATCTGCGGCTTGCTGGAATTACTATTGAACCAGCAAATGATGAGGTTGTCCGGTTGCGCCCAGAAAGTCCTCCTGGCGATGCTGGAAGAGGTAGCGGCTTACGCTACGGCGAGCCAACATAATCCGCGGGCGCTAAGACGGCTTATCACGAAGCTAAGGCAGCTTAGCGTTGCGGAACGCACAGCGTGCTGGGGTGGACCACTCGGATCTCAGCTGCTGTGGCACCAGCATTCTACCAAAATCGATCGCATACTCTCCCTGGCGGGGAAGATGCAGATCTGCGCTCCCGGTCCGGAAATTAAGCCGCAGTTCTTGCAACTTCCCGAGGAGTGCATTCGGGAAATCGTACTACGATTGTCCGATCATAGAGACTTACTAGCTAGTGCGCAGAGTTGCGACCAGATGGCGGTTGTTGTTAGTGAGCAACGGGTATGGCGCGAACTGACCAAATTCCATTTTACGCCGCAACAAGTGGATGTCGTTAAAACGAAAAAGAATATTGATGATTGGAAGGAAGTATATAACATGTTAAAAAGGTAATAATTTTTTCTCTTAAAATGTCCAATTTAGTAGGCGAGTAGTACGATAGTGTGCTTACATTTCTAATTGTTCTTGTGTTTACTTTTGCTCCAAAACTACTATGTTCTTTTTCCCAAAAACAATATAAATCAAGGAACGTACATTGACTAAAATACTCTTTCAGAACATATGGTCTGTCCGAAGAACGACAATACGCCGAAATGTTATCACTTTGCCGCTACTGTTGCTGCCTTTTCTGGAGATCCTTGGGGCATCCATGCATAGCGGATCAATGCCCGGAATTTCGAGCTAGGGTCCAAGAGGCCGGCGGACTAATACCGCCGTCGCCAATTCCTCCATCGGCATTTTTGAAATTCTTTTCACTGTAATGCCTTCTGTCACTCTCTAGCTCTCTCTCTCTCGTAAGACGTAAAGGAAAGAATTGCGATAATGGAAAAGAAAAATCTTCTATGTACATTACAACAATATTATATTCTATTTTATGCATTGTGATATATACATTTTCACGTACTCTAATAGGCTGCTATTTACATTGCGAATATTTTAATAAATTTAAATTATGAATAAAAGTACGTTTATTTATGCAATTGTATATTTTATTTAATAAAAAGGTTATTATTTCTTGCGTTGTTAGTTTTCTATCAGATCCAGTTAAGATGTATCGATATAAATTCGACCTATTTAGAGTCTTTAATACTATAATTTATGTATTAATTACGCGCTATTTCAAAAAAGCAAATTCTATGTTAAAGTTCGATTTTTTCATGTTTAACCATTCGGTTGATGAGTTACAAAGATCTTGAGAAATAAGCTTACGAGAAGAAATTCGCTTCCAATAGGCTGCAGTTATATGGTTATGGGAAGTATGAGGGTAACATGAATTTTAAAGCATTTAAGCCTGTTAGGCATCCTCTCTATGCTGGGGAAACCTAGGCCATTAACCAACTCATTGCCTTGACATGGATTAAGACGTTGTGCAGAGGAATTACCCTAATGGCTACAAGATGTTACATACCTCAGCCGAACGATGTTTACGTCCCCAAAGATTTTTATGTGGTGAAAATGACGATTTTGAAAGTTTAATTTATTAGATAATAATGAACCCTGATCGGCGACACCACGCCGTCAGCTGCGTCCTCGGTTATTAAGGCGATCGGTATGCATGGCTAAGCGCTATCTAGACCTGTCGGCAGAGAGGCGGGAATGGTTCGTACGGCGAAATACTTAAAGCTTTTCTTTAATAAGTTCTAACTGAATTCAAGAAATATTAGTACCAATCTTATGTTACTTAGCCAAGTTGCAATTTATTATGCATGTTCGAAGGCACTTAATTCTTAACACCATTGAGATGAGACAGCGGTGAGCGATGAGACACCCCACATATAAAGCTTGCTGGAGAAATTAATACACAAGAACATTATAATACTTTATTTCTGTTACGTTTACATCTTAAATTCTTAAACACTAATGCAGTATTTACATGTCCTTGTACTCTAGCTAGTAGATAGGGATCGGGTAAAACATTATCCTCAGCACCTTTCTCCATCAGCCATTTAACAAGCGACGTATGTCCGTAAGAGCAAGCTAACTGCAAGGGACTGTATCCTTTGTCGTTATTTACGTTAATATTTGCACCGGCATAAAACAAAGCGTGAATACAAGACGCGTCTTTGGAACCTCGATTCTTTATGTGATTGTATATAGCCAAATAGAACGGCGATTCGTTTCTACGAGAGCTGATATTCAAATCGGCGCCTATGGTTAACATGTACTTAACAAGTTGAGTGTTACCGCTCATGCAGGCTTTTAAGAACGGGGTATATCCATTCGTGCTATCAAATGTATTAATCATAGCGGGATATTTTCTCACGACTTGAATCGCTACAGCGTTATTCCCTTCTGAGATCGCTTCGTATAGAACTTTATGCATATCGACTATGGGAGAAGTTATTTTTCGTAAAGCTAGCCATAGAAGCCATAAAACGGATAAAAGCAAACATAATATGTAACAGCTTAAAAATACGTCATTTGGACTGTCTAGGAGTGAGAGATGGTTAATAATAGACTTTAACGGGTAAACGCATCTTTTAAAATTCAACAACTCTGTTTTAGATGCCATTTTTATTACTATTTGCAATTAAATACATAAATGTCATTTACTGACAATAGTTGCTTGCATTCAGCGAACGCAACCGTTACACAACGTTTGCTTCCGCTGAATGCGCAGAATAGCTATTTTTTTAAATTAGATATGGCTCTATTTCAAAAACTAACAAGAGGAAATTCCCTTCCAATAGCCTGCAGTTATATAATTGTGAAGAGTAAAAGAGTGAGATGGATTTCAGAGCATTTAGGTCTATTAGGCACCCTTTCGATGCTGGGGGAACCCTAGGCCGTCGAGCAACTCATTTCGTTGGCATGGATTAAAACGTTGCGCAGAGGAATCGCCTTAACGGCGATAAGATGTTCCTTCTAGGTAAGTTACATGCCTCAGCCGAGCGATGTTTTGGAATACGTTCCCAAAGATTTTTATTTGCTGAAAATGACGATTTTAGACGATGCGATGCAGTGGGGACGCGAGACGAGAGAGATTTATTCTATCTGGAAGAATGAAATATTCATTTAACTTTCTGCTATTAAAGCAATATGCATAAACATACGAAAAATAAGAATAGTACATATTTTATTACGTATAACGTATATACAGCACTTTACTACGCTCGCGTACATTCCAACCGGCCGCCAATTAGATCGCGAACTTTAGTAATTAATTTTCTATTTTAGCTAAACGCCCAAAACGAAATTCATATAAACTATCTCCATATGTTGATTTATGACTTAATAGGTGGGCTAATAATTAATATACATTGCGTTTTAAACGAAAGGTTGTTAGTAATAAATAGAGCTGGGGTTTTTTAAGCTTCGCGGGAGATTTAAGTTGGTATTCCGGAAATAACGAACATATTCATTAATTTCTTGATATAATACAGACGAATATATTGCAGGAACTGCCAACTTAAATCATCCGCGAAATTTAAAAAATATCAGCTCTTGTAAATAAATTTTGTCAATGCCTTAACTACAAATTATGCTTTCGTATCAAACTTGGGGGGTGCCCCGTTAATTTATCCAATTGCTCAAATTGAATTTTGGCATAATGATTGTTAAGGATGTAGAATGTCTTTTAGTATCACTTACTTAAACTTTTACAAACAAATCAAAAGCTTTGGGAATTACCCAAATTCCAATTAAAAAACAATTCAATTTCAAACCTTTTCTCCTACCACAGCGCATAGCTGCATTCAGCGAACGTAACTGTTCCGCCGCTGAATGTGCCGAATATCCATTTTTGATTGGATGCGGTTGGCTCAATTTGCAAAACGTACCACTATTAAATTTATTTATTAAATTATCTGGAGGTTAAAATTTTGAAATTTAATTCATTAACTAAAAGGAATATTGATATTAGTTAAATAAAAGTATATAATGAACATCAATATATCTCAACGCAGTTACCATGGTAACGATATATATATACATTCAAAAATTTACCAAAATAATTCTACTCATTACTTTTCTAATTTACAATGCAGTTTAAATATGTAGCAAACATATTAGAAGCACAGGTGTGCCATAATTATCAAATACACTTATTTATTTATTTAATTTCTTGAATTTCCAGGATATAGAATATCAAATTGTCGCCTTAGCATGGTCACCAAACAATTACAAGTTAGCCGCAGCAACATCTGAGAGGCAAATACTTCTATTCGACGATAATGGTGAGAAGCGAGATCATTTCTCTACTAAACCGGCAGATTCAGGCGCTGGTAAAAGATCATACATAATCAAAGGAATTGCCTTTAACCCTGATTCGACTAAGCTTGCCATAGCTCAAAGTGATTGTATTGTTTTTGTATATCGAATTGGAGAGAAGTGGAGCGAAAAGAAGGTAAATCGAAATGATCTGATTATAATATGTTACTATTTAAAACGATTCAAGGCAATATGCAATAAATTTCTACAATCCGCACCGGTGACTTGTATAATATGGTTACTAACTGGTCCGATTATATGTGGCTTATCAGATGGGAAAGTAAGGGCGTTGCAGATTAAATCAAATAAATCCCAGAGCTTATATTCTTCTGAGAGTTTTGTTGTGTCCTTATGCTCGAACACTAAAGGAACTGGATTTCTATCGGGACATGTTGATGGAAATGTAATACGATTCTTTATTACCAATGACGAACGCTCACAGGACACGCAAGGGAGAGTATTTTTACATTCCGTTCCACCCTGCGCTCTTGCTTGGTGTCAAGGGCAGATCTTTGTTGCCGGATGTGATAAGAGAATTGTATTTTACAGTAACCAAGGGAAAGTTTTAAAGCAATTCGATTATAGTCGTGATACTACAGAACATGAACTTACAGTTGCATGTGCAAGTCCAAGTGGCCAGGTAAGTTGTGACTTATTTTATAAATAGAAACATGCAAATAATAAAATATCTCTAGGCAGTAGTTGTCGGTAGCTTTGATCGATTACGTGTATATGCATGGAATCCAAAAATGTCTGTTTGGGAAGAGACCACACAGAAGGATATTAAGAATCTATACACCGTAACAGCTTTAGCTTGGAAACGTGATGGATTTCGAGTTGCTGTTGCCAATCTAGGTGGATCTATCTTGTTTTTCGAAACAGGTATTTTTCTTTTTTATGCTCACAATCAACGACGGCTGGTGAATTACAACGCTTCGATTTCCTCGTGCATTTCCTTTACATAGTATAATGTATATGATACGCGACGAAAATACACGAGGGAATCGAAGCGTTGTAATGCAGCTGTGCGGCTCGCAATACTCAGCTGCATATTTTGATTTACCTATTTAAATCTCTTCATAGTCTTACGAAGAAGTATATGGAAGGATAAATATGAAATAACATTTGTCGGACCAAGTCAGGTACTACTCAAGCATCTACAAGATGAACACGAAAACATTATCGTATCGTCCAACTATGGAAATGAAATAGAAGATATTAAAATCATGGGAAAAGACAACTATATTGTTGCTCGTACATCAGATACATTGATAGTGGGTGATTTACTTCGGAATCTAATAAGTGAGGTTTGTATTTGTAAAGATCAGCATAAGGGGCGCTAAACTTTCTAGTGGTAGTATATACAGTTTTAACATTCAATTTAAGTAAAAAAATAAATACAACTCAAGCTGTTTAGTTAAAAAAAGAAAAAACAGGTCTTTATTTTTCTATCTAGTTACAACTAAAAGCTTCTAAAAGAAATTATTTAAAATTCTCTTAAAATTAAGAAAATTGAATATGTAAAAAATTGCACCGCCGAGTAGCACAAAGCAGAGACAAACACAAATATTTTTGTCCCAACAGGGTGTGCAAGGTGTTAATTTTATACCGCGTTGGGCCGTCGCGACATGTATCGTACTGTAATTTCGTACCATTTTACCCCAAATTTTACACCAAAAGTTCTTAAATGACCCCTGTATATAGTACCGAATTTTAAGGCTCCTTGTCGTATTTTCCAGGTACTTTGGAATAACAGTGGCAAACATGAAAAATTCTATTTCGACAACTGCACGGTATGCCTGGTTTTCAACGCTGGTGAGCTATCCCTTGTCGAATATGGTGACAACGAAGTCCTATGCTCTGTACGGACAGAGTTCGCCAATCCCCATCTACTAAGCGTTCGATTAAACGAACGTACTTCGCAAACAAATAATAAAAAATTGGCGTACTTGCTAGATCTTAAAACAGTCTGTATTATGGATTTAGTATCTGGAATCGTTATCTCTCAGATTAATCACGAATCAAAGATAGATTGGTTGGAACTGAGTGAAACTGGTCACAAGCTCTTATTTAGGGATGCTAAGCAAAGGTAAACTTCATTTAAAGGTTGTTAATTTAATGGTTTTGCCTTCTTTGCGAGTTATAATCAATTAGCGTATATAAATTCTTGCATTTGAAGACGCTCTTTTGCAGGTTAATGCTTATAGATGTTGCTACAAGCGAAAAGAAATGCATATTTAGTAGCGTCAGCTTTATACAATGGGTAGAAAGCAGCGATGTTGCAGTCGCGCAATCGGGAACTACACTTGCAATATGGTATAATATCGATCTACCAGAACACCCGACTATAATGTCGGTTAAAGGCGATGTGATCGACATCGTACGAAATAATGGGAGGACCCACGTTATAGCTGTTGACGGTAACAACACGATGAATTTCGAACTTGACGAAGGCCTAGTTGAATTCGGTACTGGTCTACTTCTTACCATGACACGTGGAAATTACATATTACATATTTTAGGTACAGCAATACATGACAATGATTACAGCCGCGCGGTCTTATTCCTGGAAACCATCGGCAATTCAACAGAGGCCGAAGCGATGTGGCATAATTTGACAAATATCGCTTTGAAGCAGCAAGACTTGTTCTTGATAAAACGATCGTATGCCGGAACAGGGAATATATCGAAAGTGTTTTTCTTGCAACAAACTGAAGAAATCGGACAGAAGTTTACGCAGGAGACTGGCGAGGATATGAATAAATGCCCGGAGGTTTGGGCTCGTTTGGCTATCCTGAATGGTGATCTAGACACCGCCGAGAGTATTTATTTAGAACAAGTTGATATAGAGAGCGCCCTAAATATGTATAAGAGATTGCATAAATGGGATGCAGCTATTAAGTAAGCTATTGCATAGATTTTACTGATAATTATTAAGAATTTACTAACGCAAATCTATTTCAAATTAGGTTAGCTAAGAAAAGTGGCTATAAAAACTTGTCAACCTTAAAAGATGAACACATGAAGATGTTACTAAACAGTGGACAATTCGAGAAAGCTGGACAAGTCTTAGAAGAGGAGGGTAACTATGAACAAGCTATGTCGATGTATATCAAATCTAATAGGCTTGCGAGAGCTGCAACTTTATTGTTACAACAGCCCAGTCTAATCAATGATCATACATTAGTGGCAACTGTGTTGAAAAATCTACTAAGACAAGAACTGTTTGAAGCGGCCGCTGAAATATACAAGCAATTAGATAAAACAGAATTGGCCATGGAATGCTATCGGAAAGGTACTTTGATCGATGAAGTATTTATTTTATGAATCCGAAACTTAATATTTAGTATTTCCCGAATAGGAAAGGTTTGGAGCAAAGCTGTTGAATTAGCAAGAATGATAAGTCCAGATCAAGTAGTCTCGTTGGAAGAAGAATGGGGTGACCATTTAGTTGAGAATAAACAAATGGATGCCGCCATAAGTCATTACATAGAAGCCGGTCAAACTTACAAGGCGTTAGATGCTGCTGTTTCGGCGAGGCAGTGGAAGAAAGCTGTTCATATAATTCAAGTTATCGATGATAGCGATTCCGTCAGGAACTTCTACAAAATCCTTGGGAACCATTACGCTTTTGTGAAGGTAAATATGGATTTGTAAGCATTCACCAATATAACCAGAAAATTAAAATTTCACTATTTCTCACACAGGAATATAATATTGCTGAAAATATGTACATCAAAGCTGATATGTTCAAAGAAGCCGTTGAAATGTACAATCAAGCCGGACAGTGGGAAAAAGCACACACATTAGCATCTAATTATCTCGACCAAGCTGAAGTAACAAGTATGTACATCAAACAAGCTGAGCAACTAGAAAATTTAGGAAAATACAGAGAAGCAGAACGGCTTTACTTATCAGTCGACGAAGCAGATCTAGCTATAGCGATGTATAAACGGGTCGAACAATATGAAAATATGGTGTGTAATTTTCGTTAGATCTTGGTATAAAAAGTCAAATCATTTATTCCGTAGATTCGCTTAGTGGAAAAATTTCATCCTGATCTTTTACCTACCACCCACTTACATTTAGCTCAACAGATGGAAATGCAAGGAAAATACCGAGCTGCTGAAGTTCATTTCTTAGCCGTGAACGATTGGAAAGCAGCTACTAATATGTACAGAACCCTTGGGATGTGGGAGGAAGCCTATAGGGTTGCGAAGCAAAGCGGAGGTTCCGCAGCAGCCAATCAAGTGGCTTTCCTATGGGCGAGAACCCTTCCTATTGACTCGGCCATTAAGCTCTTGAACAAATACGGCATATTGGAAGCTTGTGTTGATTATGCTTGCGAAACTTACCAGTACGAGTTCGCATTCCAATTGTGTAAGAATCTCCAATCAAAAGTAAGTTAACCCTTAATACTTTGTGTAAAAGTCCCTCATTAATAGTTATTTTTAGGTTAATGAAGTTCATTACAAATACGCCATGGCATTGGAGGATGATGGAAAATTCAACGAAGCGGAAACGGAATTCATATTAGCCGAAAAACCTAGAGAAGCTGTACTCATGTACACCCACGGACAAAATTGGATTAATGCGCTTAGGATTGCAGAAGCTCACGAACCAAGTGCAGTAACGGAAGTCCTACAGGCGCAAGCAGCTCAATGCTTCTTAGATAGTCAATTTTCAGAATTCGAATCGCTCCTACTAAGAGCGCAAATGCCTGAGCTAATCGTGCAGAAATATAAATCATCGGGTATTTATGCCATCTTTATTTGGCAGATTTGATTGCTCCAATTAACATTTTTTTTGTTTAGACATGTGGGTTGAAGCGCTAAGAGTATGCCGCGATTATCTGCCGGCATTGTTACCATCTTTACAAGCCGAATACAGCAATTCCACTCACAATAAAACATCCGCCATGGATTTGGAAACTTTACTATCTCGTGCGAATGAGTGGGCTTTGGCTGGACAGCACAAACAAGCTATCGATTGCTTATTGCAAGTAAATACAAATATAGCAGAGCCGTCTATTGTCAGGAGAGCGCTGCTACGTGCGGCAGATATGGTTAATAAATTCCTTTTCGGGCAAGATGCTGCGGAAACTATTAAAATCTTGTCACCTAAGTAATAGTAGCAATTTTAATGCTTTGAGCGAGTTAAATAAGATATTTTTAGATTAATAGAAATCCAAGAACATACTGTAGCAGCGCAATTATACGTCAGTATAGATTTAATGAAGGATGCAATAGACACTTTTATATTGGCAGAAGATTGGATGAAAGCAAGAAAATTGGCAAAGGAGTTAGAACCAGCTTATGAATCTTATATTGAAAGTCGATATAAGGATAGGTTATTAACCGATGGAAATATAGAGCAGTTGGCTGATGTTGGTGAGTACCGTACGGACTAGATTGAAGCTAGGAATTGTGTTGGGCTTCTTCAATATGGAAAATAAATGGAAATATTGAACATATCACCAAATATCATTTATTCCTTTATAACAAACGCAGGCAAAAAATTAAAGATTATTTTTTTCTAGCGTACTAATACGGAGTACAATTTATTCAAAAACATTCCCGTTTCAGATATCATAGGCGCATTGGATCTTTTAGTCGAGCAAGGACAATGGATCAGATGTATAGAAAAAGCTAAATCTCACAGTGCACCCGTACTGCACAAATACGTAGCAATTTACGCGTCCCATCTCATCAAGGATAAATTCACGCTTGAAGCGCTGAATCTGTATACCACTCACGGGGTCCCAGCGATGCCGCAAAATTTCAACGTCTACAACCAGATAGCGTTGAACATATTTGCGATGTCGAATGTTTCCGGACCAGATAGCTATAATCTTTGGGCACAATTACGACAGATGTTATTCGAATTAGTAAGTGACGTCTTCTCCCACTTCCCCGCGTTATGTTATTTATTTATTCATACTACTTACAGAATGATGGTATTGACGTAGCGACAAATATTGAATTGCAGAGCAAGATTCATTTTAGAACTTTACTTTTGATCGCGCATTTTTATTCCGTAAGATGTTTATGTAAGCAAATACCATCGCTGAAAAATATTGTTACTAAGATCTCAGTAGCTCTTCTACGGTATACGGATATTTTACCCGCGGATAAAGCATTTTATGAAGCTGGTAAGTTCGCTTAACACGAGCAAATTGTTAATATTAATAATTTCCTGGGGGAAAAAAAAACGTATGTTTGTAGGTATCGATCTTCGAGATGAGGGTAGAGTATCTGAAGCATTCGTATTTCTTAATCACTATCTGGATATCTGTGAGGCGATAGAAGACGGTGAAAGTCAATTAGTCGATCACACCGATTTTGGCCAAACAGATTTTCCATCAAATATACCCCTCCCTGAAACCGCTTATTTGCAAGACGATATTCAAGAGCACGATAATATCAGGGAATGGGTATTAGCGATAAGTATGGACCAAAATATTGACCAGGTAAATGTACAGTTTGCAGGAAATGAAGTTAAAAAAAGCTTTTTATGCATTTGTATTATTATAAACTACTTGTGATATACTTACAATATACAGGTGTTTATTGAACTAAATTATTAAAAATAATTTAGTTCAATAGTACATGTCGATTTTAGGGTACTGCCAAGTTTTCAGAATTTTCCAACGAATACTTTTTCCTATATCGATCAACGCGGTTCCCGGCTGGACGCTTATATAATATTTCGTTTCAGACGTTACCATTAGATGATCGACAGATCTATGAATCGTGTCTTCAGCATGGGGAAAATCCATGTTTAGTAACTGGATATCCTCTGGGTAACCAAGTGGTTTCATTTTCCAAGCTATCGTACGAAGTCAACAAAGACGCTTGGTCTAAATTAAATATGGCTGCTAAGATGTATCCAGATACAAATGCTAATAGTTTAATAACATTCATGCACCAGTGGTTAGGATCTCCCACTAAATAAAGAAGTGTTTTACATTTTAAATTATTTATTGTATTAATGTACTTTCGCGAAATAAATGTTCAAAGAGTTCATTCGTTTTTTTATACAATTCAGGAAGTTCTCAAAAGAATAAACCATAAGTCGAATAATGTAAATATCGCCTTATTAATCTTAATAAAATTCAATAAAACAAATTCCTTTATATTAAACTAAAGAAATCAGGAGATCCGCAATTGGAAAGGTTAAAACAAGCAAAACCATCGTTAATAATTTCAACCATTATATTTTAACATTAAGATTCAGTACCACAGATAGAGCCTAGGTCGGTTTCCCTAAAAAAAACTTATAACACAAATCGTGAAATGCCGTTGCTACATACTGAAATTAAAACAATATGTTCCGATTAAAACAATATAATCAATATTGGAACAGGTTATTTTGTGTAAATAGTCCATTTTTTTTATACATTTCAATAATATCTATATTACACGCCATTCTGAGGTGCTCGGGCTCCAAACTATTTCATTCGTCAATAAAATTATCATAATAAAACTGTGTATCAGATTCTCGATTAGTGAATATTAAACAGGTCACCTGCGGAAGGAAGCGGCGCAAGTCCGCCTGTTACGTCAGGCAATTGTGTTAAATCGGGCAAATTCTGAATGTGTGATTTTAATTCCTGTCTTACGGCGTAAATCCGTTGTAATTTGTCTTGATATTCCTAGAATAAAGTTAAGAGGAATAATTATGCGTACTAACTACTACTAATATTTAACAAATATAATAATGCTGTGGTCATAGTATAAGAGTAAAGGTGGGTTCACGTCGAAGTTGCGGTTTTGCGGATATGCCATAAAATAACCATAAAAAAATGGCAGGAATTAACCATGCGCAGGCTCTCAAATTCTTTTCATATTCAACCCTTTCACTGCGGAGATATTTCAGCCGCCACTCAGAGTATATGATAACGCGTCGAATGTATTTGTCCAAAGCAACGAAAGCGTTAAATAAGGATGCGTACCATAATTCGCCAACACACCCCAAAATGTTGGCCATGATTTTTGTTACAAATAATTTATTATAGCTTATACTAACTGTAATTTGATCAGCTCAACCAATATATGTACTTTTTTTTCTATATTTAACACTTTAAAACCAGACCTTGCCTGAAGTGTTCCCTTTGATACTAGTGTTTATAATAGTTCGTTACATATAGATCAATATCAATAATTTTTTTATTAACACAAACCACAGTGTCAGCAATGATAGTTCGTTCAGCACTTTATAAACAATATACTCACCTCTAATCCTCTTTCAGCTTGCGCAAGTAATTCTCTCTGCGATGGTAAAAAGTCCTTTAACATTGTAGTAACTTTTTTCCTATTTTCAATTTCTACTGTCAGTCTATTGTTGTATTCATTTAGAAGATTTATTGCTTCGTCAACTTGTACTCTCAATTTATGAGCTGATACTTTGTCTATCAAAAAAAAAATTACAAACCAATTCGTAATAATACTCAACAACCACAGGTGGCTGGTGTACTATGACTACTGAGCCGTGCGATTTCTGTATGTATTTCCGTTGCATGTCATGTACATCATGCATGAATCAGAAATACACAACGAAATTGAAGCATTTACGCTATCATCAGCTGCCACTGTGTACAACTAATAGTAGTTACCTTCTATTTTAGATAATATCGATATTTCTGATACTTCTTTAGGAAACATAGCTATCCTTTGTCGTACAGCTTCGTCAGTTGAAGCAATACTATTTTCTAAGTCTTGAATTGCCTTAATTAATTCTTCGGGTTCTGGTGGATCACCAGCTGGTGTTCGCGGACTTAAATGTACATGAGTTTCAATCGTACCATCAACCTAAAATATAAACTTTTATTGAAAACGTTTACTTTACTTACATTTTTACATACTTCCACCGTCACTTCAGTTTCAGACTTTTTGTATTCCCTAGCTGGACTTTTATTATGCTTCTCTTTTTTAGAATTTTCGGCATTATTTTTTATTTTCTTAGATGGTGGTCCTTCTATGGGCAGTACTAATAGCGGGAAAAAAATATTAATTAAAGAGAATTACACGTTAAAAATGTTTGTTTGGGTGCTTACGTAAGGCTTGCTTAAATTCTGCTATTTGAATTTCATCGTACATCTCCCTTTCTTTCCATATATTTAATAATCTGCCTAAGCTATTCTTTGTTTTCTCATCCGAAGTAGACATATGTTCAAAGGCTTTCTTTAGTACGTGACCGAATTCTTTTCCAAACTCTGGTCCCTTCTTCTTACTATTTTGTATGACATCATTTGCCAAGTACATAAACGTTAATTTTCTACTTTCTTTCGCTGTTAATAATATCGTATATTGTAAGATAAATTTAAAGAGTTAATAGACATGAAATTACTGTACCTTTTATAAGCTCCCTATACCAGTTCTTTACTATAATTGCATGATGTTTTCTGTGATGAATTAACCATAAGGATAACGTCTGAATACTTTGAGAAGAATTATTTAGCTCGCCAAGCTTCTTTATGAAAGCAGTTTCCGTAAAGCCAGCCATTATTCCGGTATTCTCAAATAGTTGTTTTATTTATGAAAAACTAATATAACCACAATCTTTTGTAAACCGATGTACTTACTTGTGAAGTTAGTCGAGTTACATGCGCGATCCAATGGAGAAGTTGTATAAAAGCAATTTGTTTTTAATTTTTGACGATCTCGAACATATTTTTCTACTTATTTATCACAAATAATTCAAAGTGTCAAAATAATTTTATCCAGCTTAACTATTAACGGGGAACTGGTTACACAAATGCCCTTTTATCTTCGGAGCGATGTTGGTAGCATATATCGCGAAGTTAGCGACATTACAAAAAATCAACAAACATTTGTTCAAAAATTAAATAATTCGAATAGATAAAAAGTAGTTGCAATTTATCTATTTAATCCTCTAACCATATTGAATTCAATTTAAAATGCCAACGTTATATCCAGGTTCCGTAAAAAGTCTTTTAAGTAATTGTTCATTAGCCTTGCTTGTAACGATGCAGGAAATTATAGATTATTTGCAACTTAGCACGTGTATAATAGAATGCCGTTAATTGATACAAGATAATTGAGAACCTGCTCTATTTTTCTTTCTGGGAGTAAATCCATACAAATAATTTTTTGTATTTGTTCATATACAGGTGGGCCACTTAAAAGTGATACGCTCAAATCAGAAAGAAAAAAAGCAAACATTGCAAATTCGGAGCAGGTAGAATTATTATGGAGGATGGGGGTCACGTGAAAACCTTTTATTATTAAAATTAAAATTTAATCTAAAATTAAGTTAAGGTGGCACATAGAATGTGACAATTGCAGCTAATTAAGTAGAAAGACTCTACCTGACATTTTGATTTAATCTCAGATTAAATTTTACGTTATGCTGGTGTAACTGATCATTAGTAGCTTAAGTTAAAACGCTTGTCTTTACTAAGATCATGTTCTGAATGGGTTCCAGTAAACATTTTTTTAAATTCCGTGGACGATTTAAGTTGGTTTTCTCAGTAAGAATTTTTATTTTTTATTAATAAATACTACGGTTTATGCTAAGGTGCTCATAAAAATACATATGTTCTAATAAACGCAAAATAAAGTGTACACTCCATTTAAAAAAATGTCGGTTGTATTTCGTGTGACTTAATGCTAAATAATTATGATTGTCTGTTGTAATAGAAATGTGACCCCCAACGTGCATGATACCCCTACCTGCTCAGAATTTGCAATATTTCCTTTTTTTCTACGTTATTTGCGTATATCACTTTAAGTGATTCATCTTGCATTTCGCTAATGTAAGTTTACTCTGAGTCTATTAACACCTAACAATGGCAATATTCTGAAATCTGTGCGATAAATAAATAAAAAACGCTCTGTTACATAGATGCCACACAGTTCTGATATTTGTAGAAAATTCATTTAACATCGTTACAAACGGAGGCCCCGCTCGATGTAAGCTAAAAAAAAAAATAAACTATACTTAGCGCTTACTAACCGAAAAATCGGCGGAAGCAAAATTTAAGCTGTAGACCATTAAATAACGAATAAATTTATTAATTCAGAACAATGTATATTTATTACCTATCACTTAAAAATAGGATAAAGATAATTAGCAGCAATATAACAAATAATTTCAAACTAATTAACTACTTTTTAAAAACACACTCATTCCTGCTTACTTAATCATATAATAAAAAAATATAAATCTATACCTCAATATATAAAAGAACATACGTTAAATCAATTAGTCGATCAAATTTTCTTTATTTTGAGAATGGAGACGTTTTGCCGTTCCTAAATTGGGAGATACGGGCATAGTTATTTTTGCGGAAGGCCTTATCTTGATCGCCTTGTATTTACGAGTCGGCTGGGCGAAATGTACCGCTTGCTTTCGTACCATTGCGATTTCCTCTTGTTCCAGTCTTCTTTGTTCGCGCTCCCGCTAAATATGTAAAGATTTTATTGATAGTGATAACAAAGACTGCGGAGTCGTACGGTAAACACAAAAAGTATAACCTAGCTTTTGCTACCTCGTCTACGTCCCTAAATAACGAAACTTACACGAAGCTTTTCTATAGCTAAACAATCCAGCTTCTCTTGTACTTTCTTATCGTATTCTTCCCTATCCTTGGCGCGTCTTTCGGTATTCAAACAAATTTCTGTAATTTCCAAAGAGCGTTCGGGTTTCTTTGGTTCAAAAGGCTTCTGATAGAGAACAGTTGGTGGTTTCGCTTTGAAAGGATTTCGATGATGTTTGGATTCATCGTCGCTTTTCTAAAGTAAAGAACATTATTATTATTATTATTACTAATCGAACCGTGATTGTATTTCTTACGGCAGATCTCAAACTATTCAAACTGGAGGATTTCTTAACAGCACCAGTTGACTGGATCTTTGGTACAGGTTTGGCGCGGAATTCACGTGCTTTTTTCTCCTCTTCCAAGATCTAAAAGTTAATTGCAACAAAAATTATAAGAAAACCACCTTTCCATTTTGATAATTATGATATGACAGAATATGTGAAGATGGTTGGGAACGCTGTCTACACGTCGCAGTATATGCGCACCTGATTTATCTTTTCTTCTTTTCTTTTAACCATTAACTTATCTCTAGCCTCAAAGCTAAATGGTGCCGGTCGCGTAGGTCCTTTATGTTGCTCTATAGGAACATTTGCTTGAACAGGCTGAAATAGTCAAAATTAACCTAAGAACTTCTATCTGATGTATACTGACCTGTGAGCGTTGCTGGACTTGGAACTTATTGTTGTTATTAGATATTTGTTCAGGCTGCAAGAAGAAAAAAACGATAGAATAGAAATACAAGCACGTACCCCGTATGAATCAAATGTATTAATTCATTTTTATGTAATTTATTTCATATGTAGCTATTTAGGTTTAAAATTTTAAACCGACAAGTAAAAGCAGCAAAATCAGTGTGCTTTGTTTATTGCTACCACTGCAACCAAACAATATTAATATCAGGAACCAGTCGGATGCAACACCAAATGTAGGACTCGCATTTACTGTTTTACTTTCAATACTAGACATACAGGCTATTTCACGAAACTCGCTAATTTGAAGTTTTAATGATGTCATGAATGGAACTCTAAAACTTACAATTTTCAATTCTACAATTCCCAAAGAATGGAACACCCTATGTACGATGGGTAGAAATCATTAAATAAAAGTGGTAAACTGTTTTATTTGAGACTATGTATTAAACTTGCTGCTCTGCATTGTTTATATTCTTCTTTTCGATGAAGAGCCAACACAATGTATAAGTTAAGTGCCAGACCTCTCATCGATGTATTAGCGAAAAATCACGTTTGTAATAATGTGGAGTATGTATGTTGATTAAATCAATTGTTTTAAAGCCAAAAAAGTCGTTTCCTTAAGTTATCAGCAACGAAAAAATATAGAACAGATTTACAACAAAACATTTCGGTTTACCTTTTTTATAGGATATTCGGTCAGATTAAACGGTTTGACAACGGTTGACGGTTTCTTGAAAAAATTTAGCGGTTTCATAGGACCTTTGAAAATTTTCGGATTGAGAGGAAGCGCTTTCATCTGTAATCTAGAAAGAATATTAATTTAAAGATTATGGAAATTGAATATAACCATTACTTCTTATATTCTTCTATTTCAAATAGTTCCATCTCTTCTGTGGTTAACACTTGATTCTGCCGTTGACGATATCTAGTGCCTAGTGCTGGCGATTGCGGTATAGTGGAACTTAGAGGCTTACCCTTTTTGCCCGCATTTATTTCTTCTTTATTACCATTTGTTTTATGGCATGTTCCGTAAAATTTACTGATCTGCTCGGCTATACTGACGTATGACCCGTGACCATGAAATTTGGGTTGCGCTAACTGGCTTATCCGATCTCTGGATACGCTTCTGTTTCTTTTAAAACTATAGTTATTGGTATTTAAATTTAAATGCGATAGTGATCTGAAATTTGGGAAAGTTTAAATATACTATTAAAAACTAGAAGTTCCATCACGTACTCAACATTTTCCGAATGTTGCCTCTGCAAACTTGCTAAATTCCCAGTACTCATTGATTTTCTTAATTTAGTACGCGGATCTTGATCGTGAAAATCTTCTATTTCTAAAAAATAGACACGAAAAATAACATCGTAAATAAGATTTCAATAAATATAAAGGTTTTAATACTAAAATTAAAGAGTTCCTTTCCTTGCATATACATTGGAAATATAACTGTCTAGTTGTCTACTTTGGATAATTATAATAATAAGAGAAAGAAAAAAAAACTCTTCATCGCTGTTCAGAAACGAATCTGATGAATTTAGGTAACATCAAACGTAAATTGGACTTTTGACGATTACAAGGAAATTATTTTTAGGGGCGAGTATAGCTTTAAGAGGCTTTTCATAAAGGACTGTTACATTTCCAACAAAAATCAAAGAATGGTTCTCCCAACAGAATATAAAAGTTTTGTCTTCGCCCTCAAGTGGCCCTGATTTAAATGTTATGGCACAGAATGAAGAAATACCCAAGGAACAAAACTCAAAAATCTGGGACACCTTAACTGCTTCAGCAGTGACCGTCAGGTAGTTCTAAAGGCTATCACAGCCTACTCATACGAATCTGGTCTGATTCACGAATGTATACACAATTTAAGTTACTTTGCGATGGGTCCCAAGCCATAAAGGGATTGAAGGCAATGAAAAGGCAGACAAGCTGGCTAGAGAAGCAGCTAATATGCCGTTCATCGGTCCTACCCCCTACTGTGGCCTACAAGAGAGCCACATAAAACAAGTATTTAAAACATGGGAGGACGATCAAAATACCTCGTACTCGAAAAATGTTACAGGACAAAAACAGGCGAAAGCAGCAAAGGGAACCTTAGCGGGATTTCTCACAGACCATGCAGCCCTATATCACTTATTCAGTATAGGAAAAGCTGAAGATCAAATCTGTCGTCTCTGCCTAAAACATTTGGAGACTCAACAACAACATTTCAGTAAACTATTTCTGACGTGTACTGAACTAAGGGATGAAGATCCTGGAGAATACTAAACTTTAACAGATATAAGGGCATTTTGTTACAATAGATCTATCAAGGTTACAGGGACTAAGGGCGTTTGTGCCACTGCTCTATGATACTAATACTAAATACTGGGGATAGTACAAACCTAAGGGAATTGCTTCTGTTATTGGAGTACCATATTCCGTTACCATCTTTGGATCCTCCGCAGTAATTGAAGCGGCTGAAAAGGTGCAATCACAAAAGAGGTTTTACAATTACGTTTAGATGATAGTTACTGACAGTGTAAGATTACCTGAATGTTCTTCAATACAACTCACTGGTTCTTCAGTTCTTTGTCCGGAGCAAAGACATTCGTGATCTAAAAAGAGGTACTTTTTATCTTTACAAAAACAATCAGTCAAACAGTAATACCTAATGCTAAAGGGTCACAAGAGCACGTTTTCGATGACGTAGTGATAACACATTCGTGATCCGTTTCTAAAAAAAACGAATAAAGAAAATCACACAAAAAACTTACATTCCATTCGCATTGGTTGAATTAATATGAATAATATGAATTAATATGAATTTCTTCTTAATATAAGATGTATGTAAAAGCTTAGAGAATGTTTAAAAGATAATTAGCACTTACCAAAATACATCTCCACAGAATCATTAACTTCGTTAATATTTTGTGGATTAAAATCAAAGTATGTCGGAGCGTTAAAGGAAAAGTTTTCTGACATTTCTTATATCTTTGAAAATCATCAAATACGATTGTTTAAGAGCTAAAAACTTTATATAAAAATGCAAATTTAAGAAAAAAATATCACTTTTTAAACGATGAACGTTGACCGTACCGGACTATCACAACCATACATTGGCTGTTGCAATTTAAAACTTTCAAATTATGAAATTTTACAATCATTAGCGACATCTGCGTTAGATTAGTAACACTTCATATTAGAATTGGTTTGAATCTAGGGTTGACTCAGATTATATTACTTCTTCACAGATATCGCTTTTCGGATAAAAATATCTCTAAATTTAAATAAATAATTTTAAAAATAACTTTAGTAATATTTGCTATTGGTAGTATTTATTTTATTTATGTAAAAATAATAATAATAATTCTTTCTGGAAGTGACGGACAACAGACCTCTCTTTAGTAGCATCTATCGCAGACACCCAATGCCCGGCCGGTGGAAGGCTTCAGGGGTGTCTTATTGGAAACCGAAGAGGTATAGGGAAAAGGAAAGGAATCTCCAGCAGCCAGTCCAATTTGAGCTCCGGACCATGTTCATTTCCTAGGGCACAAATGTGCTCCGAAAGGTTCGTCGTAAGATGGGCAACCGCTAAAGGCCAACAACACAGGCGGTATGCGAATATGCTTGTTATGGAAAATAAACAGAGCAGAGCTGCCCAAGATGTGCGATTCTCGGATGATGCACAAGGGGTGTCTGGGAGCAACCAAAAGGAAGAAGGATCCCAAACAGAGGTTCCAAAGAGGTCCCAATGGATAAATGAACTTTGCTTCGATCTTCTAACTTGCTACCATGGCATCTAACTACGTGACTAATCGCATTCATTATTACGGAGAGGATTTCAGTTTCCACCGCAATCCACTGAAGCAGAGCTTGCACCGCGGGCATCGGTAACGCATACGAATAAAATCGACAATGAGATGGAGGCAGAGTTCTGCCGTTTTGGGGAGGGTACATTACGTGTACTGTAATTCATTATAAACAACTAACATCATCCGAAAAATTAAGTAAAACTAACCACATTTTAAATAAATACTTATCTATAGATCGCGATCTGTGGAGCTTGAATTGCGCTGTATACTCTACAGCAGTAACTGTGACTAAAGGAAAAAGATGGAATAAAGTAACATTCAGTCTGAAGAAACGAATTAAACAGTTATCAGATAAGATCAAATTATGCCGAAAAAAAGCATCTCAACTACATAGCCTTTCTGAGTATGTTGTTAAGAATCCTAAATTCACAGCGCGAATTAAAAAGGTTGCGCGTAATCCCAAGACTAAACATCGCACCGTTAGCAAAAAGAAAATATCAGAGAACAAGGAGCAGGCCCTTGATAAGATAAAGGCTCTAACTGCAGCGAGAAAGGAACTAGAAAAATCACTGAAGCGTGTACAATCTGTTGTACACACTTCAGCGTCCAAAGGTCAGATTCTGATCTGATCTTTAGCCAAAATCCATCAAGATTCCTGCTTCCGACAAATAAAACCAAAAAACTGCCCTTGACACAGAGGAAGTGGATAAATACTGGAAAAATCTATATGAAAGAGATGTTGATGTCGAGGAAGATAAAGTCTTTTGCGAAGCACTTTAACGATGCCTTTGCTGAAGCGACTGAATTTAAACTTGTCAGTGAGGAGGACATAAGACGAGTAATAAGCAGTAAGCCAAATTATTCTGAATCTGTTCCAGACAAAGTCAACATGCTCTGGCGGAAAAAACTCCCAGCAATTCATCAGAGTTGTTATTCCAGCAAGCTTACCAGCACAAGTACTAGAACTCCATCAAGGACAATTGGAAGTTATAAAGATGAAAGGATTAGCACGAAGCTATGTATATTGGTCAGGCATCGAATCCGATTTCGAGGAGTCTGGCAAAGGATTTACTTTGCAAGACCATTTTTCAGAATAATATTTTCTTGTTATCGTCAGTAGGTGATAGCGATGAAAAGTATTACTCCAATGATGAAATTTTTAGCGACTGTGACACTCAAATACCGCAACCAACTACCATAATGCAACCGATATGAAATGATAGTATTGCTTATTGCTTGGTTGTTCTCTTTACGGCGCCACATGAGATATGTTATAATTTGAGATCTACAACTTTTTATAATTTGATTTATTATTTTTATATTTATACTATATGAAAACCTAAAATATCCCCGTCTGCACTTGATCTCCTTCCTAAATCCTATCAAGCTCACATAGTATGATAATTCGCAGCATGAAGATTAGCTGTCAGTGCTACGCATGCAATAACATCCAACATACACATTAAATTTGCCTGCCATTGAAGACTAAGTTGCTGACAAAATTAGCAAAAGTATTTAATTTAATTTTAATTTTTACCTAGGACGCATTCGAATTAATCAAACCGAACATAGTCTTCTATTCCACTCCTACTGTTAATAAAGATATTGGATTTAAAGAAGAGATTTACAAATATCGAAACCATCATTATTGTTAGTTCTAACAAAATGTTTTCAGCTTGAGGCTGTTCACGGATCGGCATTCCAATTATGTGAATATTTACGACTACAAGCCAATAGAAGTAGAAGATATAGAGAGCCATATAGCTGTCATTATGTTTTCTTCTGGAACCACCGGCTTACCAAACGATGTTATGATAACACATAAGAATGTTAACGTTAAGAATGCAACGTTTTTGTAAGTTTCCCTTGTCTAAATATACGGCGGGTTCACTTAGTGCATAGGCGGAACAATAATATTCTTTCCCTAAGAAATTTTCATAAAATATTTGAAGACAATTCCAAATCAGAATATTTGATCGTCAATTATATATCTACGTAGCTTTTATATTTTTTTTTACGGTTTACGTTCTCTTCCGTTGAAAATTTATCGGTTTTCGAAGGTAAACATAAGATTCATCACACTTACGTCACAGATTCCTATAAATTTCTGGAAAATTATTAATAATGTTCCATTTAAAAAATACCGAAATACCATGAATTAAATCAATAATTTCGATAGCCATTCTGTAGAATACAATTGATGTATTGGAAAAAATTCAAGAAATATTCCACCGAATACAATTTGAATCATTGCAAATATAGGAGGTTCAACACATTGGCTGCTAAGAGATAACGGCATTTAATAATGCCAATTATCTCAAAAACTAGGCTATGCTGTAAGGATTGTTGAAGAAAGCTGGCATTAATTAAAGAGGAATATCTAAAAATGCAATAATATATAGGCTGCCCTACTTAAAAAAAAAACGAAACTTATACCGTGCACAACGGAAATTGAACACTCTGTATACTTAATTTTGTTTCTTGCCTTGGAATTTGCCTCCCAATAATTTTTATTTCAAAACTTTCCTTCTAAATTGTTCAGGGAAGGAATTATCTTCTACACTCAAGCATTACGTGGACACGCTGTGATGATGTTCTTGTTGCATTGACGAGGTCTTAAGGAGTTACCATGTCACACACATTTTGAATTATTTGGGTAGGTTCTTGTATACTGTGGTGCGTGGAAAAATAAAATTATCTAAAATAGTTGCATCAGGAGAACGTGAAGGAAGGGCTGAGTTCTTGCTCAACTCAAGTTTTATATGGATATCTTTCGAGATCTTTTCTAAGAATATCCTGACATATACTATATGAGAAATTAGTTTTCTGTGAATGCTTGCGACTGCGGTCCTCCTTACATCCAAAGTAGGTTCAGCAGCTCATTTCTTGAGTTTACCACTACCAGGTTTAGAACTTTCTTTGTAAGATACGTTAAGAAATAATAGTAGATGTTCTTTTTTGCTTAGATAAAAGTTATTATTGACCCATTGCTTAATCGCAAAATTGTCTTCAGCGATGAGACTATTTTTTGGCTTAACGGATTTCAAAGATGTGGCCTGAGATCGCGTCAATGGAGATCGTTTCAAGATATGGAAGACATTGATCTGCATGAGATGTGGTTTCAATAGGATGGCGCTAGGTGCCATATAGCGACGGCAACCATCGACTTATTGAAATCAAAAATTGATTAATTTCGACGATCTTCAATTAGCCTCCAAAGTCTTGCCATTTGCCACCTTTCGAGTATTTCTTGTGCGGCTACGTGAAGACGCTCGCTTATATCAATAAACCAACAACAATTGACGCATTGGAAGCTAACATTGTTCTTATTATTCGTGACATACGCCCAACTTGAAAAAGTGATCCAATATTAAACGTTCAGAATACGCTTCCTTATGAACAGCTGTGATGGCCGTACGTCCGAAATCACTTGCAAATGTTAATCTTCCGTATCATACTAAAAATTTGATTGAATTTAATTTTCGTAGTATTACTTCACAATTTTCTATATCACATTACAACCATCACTATAAAGCTCTAAAAAAATCCGTGCACGCGTCGCCTTTTCTTCTAGATTTTGCACGTATTTCACTGGATCTTCAATGGTCCAACATGACGCAAATCTATATTTACCGCCTAAAATATGAACGGATTATTTACTCTTCATGCATGATTTTGTTCGGAAAGATCTCGCCTTCCTCTTCTAGTAAAAGATACGTATCATGTTGTTGTATTATTATAATATACTTAATACCTGGCGTTATAAAATTACATCGGCGGCGTGTAGTCATCGAGACGGGGCCGCGCGATCTCTGACCGGCGGATTAGTGCGTGCTTTACGACCGAGAATGGTGTTTGTGAATCTGCGACGAAAATTCGCCCTGGAAGACGTTTCGCTTAGAGTAAGTGCAATAACTAAGTGGAGAAAGTTTTTATAATTTGGCATCGATTAAAGCGACAGGGTCAAGTCAAACAATGATGTTGTAAATTAACGTTTTTAAATTATTATATTTGTGAAATCCTTTGAAAACCCTCAAAGAATATAAATATTTTACTGGACAGAAAAAAGGCCAAATTCTCATTAAAGTGAAAGAAGGGTGGTTTTTAAGAGCTAAAGATCAAAATAGAAACAATTGATCTCATCAATTGGTTTCAATATGGCTTTTATAGCTCAAAAATTTCATTGAGTAACTACTAAAATTAAGTTCATATTAAAATTATGAATATTAATTTATTGATGTTTCAAGATGTTTCATCATTCTTAAATTTATGAACGTTAACGTTTTATAAAATTGTAGAATTTGCCATTGTGAAACACAACCAACTGAATTCAGAAATTCAGGATAATAAAAAAAGTGGATTAGAATTTTCATGCAGTTATAGAATTTATAGAATTTACAAATAAACACACTGCTTCCAAAATTACGAAAACAGCCATTTCGTCAATATTAAGACATTTATTTGAATAAATCTAACGTTATAGGCAAAACCCTTTGTAAATATTTTTTTTCATAAATCTACCATTAGACAATTTTTCTTCTTGCGACACTTCTTCTTCGTCTAACACAATATGCAGCATGTTCATGTTGGGAATGGGACAACGCGATATCTCCCGAACGAATGAATATCTTAAAATCCTGAAAACTTTGTAACACTCACATTTTTCTAATTAAGTGTCTGGGTGGCGCTACCTAACTTATTTTCCTGTTAATGGAATACCCTACTTTTTATTCGATTTTTGGAATCAGCAACGCATTTGTCATAACTTGTCCTTGTAACTGCTACCAACCTATCCAATCCAATCCAAAATAATAATTTTTACAAATAAAGGAACATCCAAAAAATTGTATTCTGCGGTAACAATAAGCAAATAAATTTATCAAAAAAATTAATAAAAAGATGTACCACAAAGTCAACTTGTTACATATAAGCAGTTAAAGTCTAGAAGACAAAGATAAACACAAAATCCCTCAAAGTAAAGGCTAAATTCACACATTCTACACATTTCTGGTAACAGTAGCACGGTAATAAGCTCGTTTAATTCTCCAAAATTTCTGGAAGGTGCATCGCAGACCACACTTTTTAAGTATCCTCAAAGGAAGTAGTTCAAAGAACACTAAATCAAGAGAACAAGCTAGTCATTTATGTTGCTGTTACGAGCAGGGATGCTGAGGTCTTGGTGAAAATATATCACCTGTAGCTAGAAAGTAAATTTCAAAATACATCTGCGAATAAGATAACAAAATCTAATCGTGAACAAAACATATATTAATTCTTAATGAATTAAATTTACAGTGGTTTCATTGTTGCTCTTACAACGTCGTTACTAATGCAGTTAGGAAAAAGATCGCCACTTCTTGGCCGGTTGCCCTCTTTATTTAATGCGTGCAATAAGTACGCCTATAAAATAATACAATGTGAAAACATCGTATACACAAAGATATCTATCAATCGAAATGTGTAAACATGTGTAACTTTGGCAATAATTTGGGTTATACCAGCTATTAAATTCAAAACAATAGAATAGCAGCAATTAAAAGTTGAAGCCGTAGGCGTATATCCTTCGTTTTTCTTCGTCCACTTAACAGCCGCGTTTTTAATCATCGGTTTTATTGCGTTTCTTGCATACAATGCGGAATTTATGCCCATGTCGGTAAAGTAAAACATTCTTACAATATGATGGATACACACATATTAATTTGCCATGTACGCAAGTTAAGTTAATCCATAACAGTATATGCTGTTACAAGATCTAATCCCAACGCAGGTATCTGCAAAAAAAGGTCAGAATGCCGATAATATAACATCGTTAATGGTGATAACTAATGAAAGTATCTGCACAACATTACTTGCAAAAATTTGAATAACGGGGTTAACAAAACACATTTTTCTGATATTATCCAACATTTTCTACGACTTGTCCTTGTATTTTCCCGGATAGGTTGTCTACTTCCGGTGCACGTTTACCTTGAATGTTACGCAGGCCTCTTAGTTGTTTGCCGTTAGGTGACTTGGGTATGGACTCAAAACGACTGTCGTATGGGAAAAGATTTGCTCACACGTGTAGAAGGATAGCAAATACTACTTTCTTCAGGCAATTATATTTCTCCGGAAAGCCATCCCAACAATTGAGTATTTCCCTCAATTTATTCTGGCAGTCTCTTTCCAATACTCATCTTAGTTCTACAAATTTGGTAACTCAGAGTTCCTAAATTCAATATGCTATAGTTAGTTCAAAGTCTCCTATATCCATCCATATAGAGAAAAGACGTGTCCAAAGGAGTGCTAGAAAAATCCATCAAGTCTGGGTTAATTAAGAAAGAAGACGTATGGCCATGTTTATCAAGATCTTGACGCTTTCTTTTAAAGTTGTCCTGCAGTTAAAATTTCCTTGTTAAATGCAGTATTTCCACGATTATCGACGTTGGATGGGTAAGTTTTTAAATTACGAAAGTACTTGTAAGTAGAAGACATATCGCGGATAAATACACCTATTTTAATTTTAAAAGATTTCCAGGATCCATGTAAATCCAACAGTTTGATCCGATCCTTGCAACTTTAAGTCCACTTCATTAAGATGGCTTGTGATGATATCAAGTAAGGAACCATCAACTTGCAAATCCAGTCATTGTCCTCTAATTCGAGTTTGATTTTCTTCCAACAAAAACGTCTTAATTTCATCCAGACATTGCAAAAATCTGGAAAGTACTTGTCGCAACTAAAATAGTCACTATTATAGCAAGAAAATCCGTGGATCTATAGAAATCAGAGAAGAGAAGAAACATCCCAACCATTTAAATCGTGACAATAGCTACCGCTTAATCATACCTGGATTTTTCAAACTGATTAAATCTTCTAGCAACTACCATGATTCATTGTTCCACTCCATTGATCCATAACAAATCGCTCCGGAACGAATAGTCGCCAGTCAGTGTGCAGTAACACTTCTGAAGATATCTCATGAGAATGAGGATGAAATGTCGGTAAAAGCTACAGTTCCAACCCGACGACGAAGAGTATAGAGCTATTGACAAACGCGGAAACCTACGCATCAGCAATTTTTTTGGTTACAATTCCAGTGACTTCTGGAACCTGCTTGGGGACATTTTACTTCTCTCATATCCTAACACTGCGCACACTGCCGTGTTTACTCATAAAATAATTATGAAGGTAGCCCAAATAGTTTACCCCTACAACCGACAATGGGCATGTTTCCAATTTTTTGTTTATATCCGTATTTCATAGAGTTTGTTTTTCTGTGCATAAATCTGCGGTTTTGCGTCATGTCTATAAATACGTTATTCCTTTTAGGGATTTTTGAAGATAGCTCCGGCGCAATTGGCTATGTTTAAAATTGACGTATTTCTTCGGAATAAAATGTAAAAAGCTTAGAAAGCATGCCCATCTTTCCCTAAAAGATATTCAAACCTTTTTCTCTACTACCTTAATACCTTTTTATTATTTCACGGCCCAAGCTCGCAAGATTAACATTTGTCTCCAAAGAAATTAGATATAACGCTTTGAATATGAATAACTTATTAATATTCGTTTTTATATTTATCAAAATTGCTGTTATTGATATATAAGGATCTTATTATAAACATTGCTCATCTTGAGGAACAATTAAATTAAAATATTCCATTAATAACAGCACGTTCAAAAATATCAAAACGAAGGCAAAACACATGCAGGAAAATATGTTTTCCATCCCTGTATGCAAATACACTACCGTCCATATATTTGGGGACGACTAAGAAAAACTCCGAAAAATAAGCAAAATTGAAATATTGACAATTGATTGTGTTTTGTATGAAAGAGTATACATTTCTATATGTATGGACATAATTTATTCTCTTCTATCCCATCAAATTTATAACGCATTTATATTCTACCGCAGCCTCAGGCAAAATTCCTCTTAATCCCTTTTATGGGGTTATAAACGTAAACTTGAAAATATTGTCGAATATTTCCACAAAGGAATAATGTGAGATTCATAGAACACTTAGTACAACAAACAAAGCAGATATCGTCTTGTATTTAAAATAAAATCGATCTTGATAGTAGTTTAGTTTAAATTTAACTATCGTAATAAACGGGTGGCGCTGAAATGGCAAAACGAAAAGAAATTTCCATCGAAACGCGTTCTGCTATTATTACTTTACGTAATGAAGGATACTCAATGGCAGTTATTGCGAAAAAATTTAAAATATCGAAAAATGGTGTATTTACAACATTAAAACGGGTGGCGGAAACAGGTACTTTGGCTGATAAGAAACGTTCTGGACGCAAAAAGAAGACAACAGCTGCTGAAGATCAGTTCATGGTTCTTGTTTCAAAAAGAAATAGATTCCTAACGGCTCCGGAAATAACGCAGCAAGTCAATGTTTCACGAAGAAATCCTATCTCGCATTCGACCGTGAAACGAAGATTAATTGCGGCAGGGTTAAAGGTACGAGTAGCTGCCAGAAAACCGCTTTTGAAAGTTGAAAATAAAAGAAAAAGATTGCAGTGGGCACAAGAACACAGACACTGGACATTCGAACAGTGGTGCAACGTGCTGTGGACAGATGAGTCCAAATTTGAAACATTTGGCTCCAAACGGAGGACGTTTGTTAGGCGATAGGTTGGTGAAAGAGTTAGTGAACAGTGTATTTTACCTACAGTGAAGCACGGTGGAGGTAACGTAATGGTTTTGGGCTGTTTTGCGGGAACAGCTGTGGGTGATTTAGTAAGAATACAGGGAATACTTCGTAAAGAGGGCTATCTCAAAATATTACAAGAGAATGCTGTACCAAATGGGGAACGATTACGAGGTCGAAACTTTACGTTTCAAGAGGATAACGACCCTAAGCATTCTTCTCGTATATGCAGAAACTATCTAGCATCTCTGGAAGAAGAAGATCGTTTAAAAAGAATGATTTGGCCACCTCAGTCTCCTGACCTGTCGCCTATCGAATTAATATGGGACGAACTGGACAGAAGGATTCGCCAAAAAGGAGTGACTAGTTCACAAGATTTATGGAGAAAGCTCCAGCAAGCATGGACCGAGATCCCAGCAACATTTTCGAAATCTTTAATTCTAAGAATGCCACGAATATGTACCGCAGTAATTAAGTCAAAGAGTGGACATTAGACGAAAAATCCGTATAGACCTAATTATAATTAGTACAACATTTCTTTTTGGAATATTTTTAGTTTTGTATAGTATACTCAATGTACAGAAGTAAATTAAATTACAAATGATTTTTTGTTTTTATCCGAATTAAAAAAAAAACTGTATTTTTTAATCGTCCCCAAATATATGAACGCTAGTGTATATATGCATACATATAGCCGATCAAGCTGATATAAACGCAATTTACTAGCAACGATCCAGTTGCAGATCGCTACTTATTTTTATGACTTTGTTTATAGATGAAAGAGAATATGTGGGAGTCCAAGGGAGGTCGTATTTTCGCCTTAGATCGGGAGTATATTGTTTTTCTTTCATGCAAGAACATCTATGTATGAACGGATATGTGTATGTACATATTTCATACATATACACATACGCTCTATATAATTTACAACCGTCTTATTTACACCTGTGTACACACATAGATGTAATATATGAACTTACATTAGCCACAGTGAGTTTATTTGCTTATTAATCACTTGGTATTTATAGGCTGTAATTAAGAAATTTGTGGGATAGATGATAACGACGTATTCTGACGATTGTACGTATTGATCTGTTATTTTTCATTTCATCTACACCGTTATCTTTGCTTCTTATTGGAAAATGTACAAATTCTGGAATTTTTAACAGAAATACAAAGCTCTATTGAGCAGTACAGAATTGCGGACCAAATAAGGCAATGAGATTACAACATCGGTTTGGATGGGCATTTTGGGAAATCGTCTCATAGGACCAATTATGTATGACGAAACATTAAATGGTGAAAGGTACTTAAGCCTTCCTCACACTTATGTATCTAACTCCTTAGAATGACAATATTCCATTAAATCAACTACAACATTTGTGGTGGCAAGAAAACGGCGCACCGGCTCACAATACGCTAATTGTGAGGAATTGCTTAAGTTCAGAGTTTCCAAACGATTGGATTGGAAATAGTTGTGTTATTGAATGGCCGGTGAGATCTCTGAATTATCTCATATGGAGGGATGTACCTACTTCCTGAAAGAACCACACAAAAAAAATGACCAACTGGTGTTTGAACATTTATTATAATCGTTGATTTATTAATTTTTTTCTATTTATTGTTACAAATTCCTCTTAACATAAATATTACACGGCTGGGTAAACGATCCATTCTCGATTAAGTTCCTATCAAGATTTAGAAAAACGATCGGATGTGGGTGTTGTATTCGCTATTGGAATATTTTGGTTCGATGAATATAAAAAACTTAACATATCACGATTCTCTTGATTGAATATAAAATTGTTGAAAATCCATGCAAGCTCTGCAGAAATGGAACAATCGATATTTTATTGTTACCATTTACGCCAAAAACGTACTTGGTTATTTTACTAAAATGGTGCATTTAGATACAGTGTGACTCTTAAACTCGTCGTCAATTTAAAAAAACCAAAGTTGGAGTAATTTCCGGTGAACTGGTACCGTCAATTTTTTTTTCCGATATGAGATTCTGGATCTACGGCAAAAATTCAATTGCCTTGTGCTTGTATCTTTAGAAATAAAGAAATTGCCCATAAAAAGGGGTTCAAACTGAACAGCTTGCATAGAGGCCCTACCAGGAATAGAAATTTACAAGACATAAATTTCATTTTTTTTTTTTTTGAAAATGACGCCCAATAATTTATATAGCTTTTTCAAAATAAACAATTATTCGTGTTAAATATATACATTTCCTTCGATTTAGCACAATCCTAAAATAAAGCGCATAGTGTACAAGGTAAGTCACCTTTCATTTTTTTTCGGGATAGAAAGGAGTGAGGGTACTTCCCAGGAATCACTTGTTCGTATATTTTGTCCTTTTCCGTTCAACATCCTCTCCACAAAGGGGTGGGAGGATAGTGATAAGGGTGGGGTAGGGCGGCAAAAAGTCTCATCCGGACTAATTTGATAAACCAATGAAAGGCGTATTCAGAAATATATAATTTAATTTTTGTTTATTCGAATAACGGTGTAAATCCAAAAATCAAAAAAAAAGGAAAACAAAAATCGTCGACATCTGAGGAGTAGCTTTCGTCCCCTAAATATAAGGTTCCGCAAAAACAGAAAGTGGCGTTTTACAGCACTCAGGTGGCGCACTGAGTGCTGTAAAACACTCAGGTGTTCCCTTTAGTGCAATTTCTACCAAGTTGGTAACGCTGATTTTAATTACCTTTTGTTAAATTGTTAGTAAATTTGAAAATTTATTTTAGTACATCCGACTATTAATTTTAAACCTATTTATTCATACGTTAAAGCATATAAGCATCATTGATCTTTTATATTGCCAGTAAAGAAACATATTCTTACAATATAAGTAATAGGTGTTACTACATAAATAAACGTTTCTCTTGATTGTATTAATCAAATTGCGTGGAATTCAATGCGCAAAAATATTGTTCATATTTAAATATTTATGCAATGTGCATTTGTTTCATGTCGATGCTCAAAGATGATTCAATTCTGAAATATGTTGTATATGTATTATATCCGTCCATTTATTCTGGGTCTATTATTTCGTTCACAGCATAATTAAGTTCTCTGAAACAGAAGCTGCTAGCAGATGATTCTCGTTAAAATAATCGCTGATTCTCAGACTGCTGATTCCGTTTTTGAATACTTGAAGATCAAACAGATCAATTTCCTTTGAAAAATTATCATTGGAAAATGTTCTCAACAAAAACGATTCGTTTTTTTTTTATTATTCAGTTAAAGGGGATATCGTTTTATTGTTTGATAAGAAAAGTAAAGTATCGAACAGAAACCCCTTTCAAAGAATAAACGATACAAAAGCGAGACAAGGTAACACCTTGTATTCCTGTTAATAAAGCTTTACAGACATCAACTTTTACAAAAATCGAGATTCAGTCACTTTCTCCTTATCAATTCATCGCTCATTAATTTCGTGTAACCACCAACAGGCGTCGCCATTGTGCTCAAAACAAATAAATCGGTGACAAAAACGCAACGCAACGCCATGTTTTTGTTTTAAATTATATGTGTACTACTTTGGGTAAACTTTCGGTTATACTTTTTACAATCGCGTTGGGCTACTAAAATTGGAGAATAAAAATGTGCAAGGATGCTAAAAAGAATGAACAAGACGTCCGCAATAATTTAGTCTTCCACTAGTTCGCACAAATGGGCTCGATACAATTGGCGTATTGATCTTTATTGGTAATTTAAATTATCCGCGAATTAAAAAAAAATAATTTGGGAATTAGGACTGTGTATGCTAAATATGTGAAGCACTACATGAAGGTTAATTTTTAAACAAATTGGCGAATATGGGTGATTTCTACTTAGCAATGTTTGGTTCAGTGCAGTTAGCAACACTGACTCCCAATAACAATTTTTTTTTCTTAAAATTTGTCTTGTAAGAAGTGGTGGCAAATAATATTCATTTACAAGCCGATACAAGAATGAAGAACATTCGAAATTATCCCACTCGTTAACAAAATTTTTTTTTTTCGTAATTTATCATTTTATTTATCATGTAAACTCTTGCAAGAATGGATCAATGATAGTTGAGCAGGTCAACTCCCATTAATGACAAGTGAATGCTTGATAATTGATAAGATCCAATACTTTATTTTGAACCAACATTTATCTTATGTGCAGGAAGAACGTCGCCGAACTGGAAGGTACGTTGCGGCGGGAACGGCGATCCTTCTCTCACTTCTTGGATTGTATCAAGCCTTCATAGTTGGTACGCCTGAATACGCAGCCTTATTTATACCGGGACTCATTATGTTCATCTACGTTATATGCATTTTGCATGCTTCAAAACACCAACTGAAATTGGCAAAGGTAAAGTATGTTTATGGATTATATTTTAAATATAGAAGAAAATCTATCGGTTGTAGTTCCGAATACAGCGCACGTTAACGGAAAGCCCATATTTCGCTGAATCCAAAACGACCGTTCGTTTTTTGAGCAATTGGAGAAAAATCTCTTTAAAAAGAGCTATTTCCAAATATATTTCTTTCATTTTATTTTCTTTGGGACACTAACAAGGAAAAATCCTTACAAACAGGTCCATAGAAAAATACAGCAAACGACACAAAAGTATCGGCACACTCTGCACCGCACAAGTTTAATTGGTTAATCTGGCACAGCTGTGTGCAACCGAAGGATGAATGGTTATAGAGTCAATTTATCAATTATTTCAGCGGCAGACATGTTATTAAGATTAATTTATTGCTAATTGCAAATGATTTCAAATCTGGCCAAAACTCTTTACATACCAACAACCAGCTTTATTTAAAATTGCATTTCCAGGCATTGGAACAGGAAGCTCTCAAAGAAGTCATCATTGAAGAAAGAAAACCCGAATTTTTGGAACCTCCGCGAATTAAGATGAAGAATCTCAAGCGTTCTTTCTCTATTGCATAGTAAAAATTGTTGGCGTACAGCTGCGCTTCTCGTCCCACGCGTGTTTCCATGGCCCCATAATTTAAACGAGATGAAGTTAAAGTGAAGAATAAGAATCTGAAATCATCAAGGCTCGTATGAAGAAAAATCGCAAATTAGAACCAATAAAAATAAACACCAGTACGAATTAATAATTTAAATCGCGTGACTACAAGGATAGGCAACCAAAGTAATAGTAATTGTTGCCTTTGATTCTTTATTGCCAAGGAAGGTTAAATTTTTCACCCTAAGACATGGTTTCCTAGAAATATTAAATGAAGACAGCGGATGTAGACACAATTATTTAATGTTCAATACACTTATATTACCTAAATAAATTGAAAACAAAGAAAATATAAAAACACGTCATGTATTTGTGGAAAATAAAATTATTTTAATACAACAAAATATTTTATTTTAACAAATTGTGTAAGCTTTAACTATCTGCTTTACTAACGCACCATTTTTTATAACTTCTTTCTGCACTTGCATTTTTCAAATTTAAAAAGAGAAACAAAGCAATACAATACAATACAAGTTTTAGCTTGATATATGAAGTAACTAAATACGAAGAAAAATTAAATCTATACATATTGTTGTGTATTTAAGCAATACTTGCTGTAATTATGAAGATAGGCAACCCAAATAACGCATACATAAGGGTTAGAAAAAATTGCAAATATGCAACTTAAATTATCCGCGAAATTTAAAAAATGCCGTGTGGGTGGGAGTGAAGCATTTGTAAATCTTTTTACCCTGAATTCTCAATTTCTTGTGATTTATTCCTTCATTTGTAATTTGTGTCTATTTAAGTATTCTTGAGTAGGCGTGTCAGCAAAATAATCCTTTTCTTACACCTCCGAAATATTTAAGGTGTTTTTGCAAAGAAAGGGGCGTCGTTTAAAAACCTTTTAGAGATCTTATGACTGGTCGATATTTAAACCTTTAAAAGGAATTTTAAAATATGTTTTTTTGCCTTAGGATTGCCTCCATTTTTATAAAGAAGGCGTGTTATAAGTCTATATATGGCGTTTGTAGTGGTTCATCTGTGAGTGGGCGTGTTAACACATTCTTTATTTGCATGGAGATTGTTTAAAACATAATTTTATTTATATTATATGTAAAATATAATACATCAATAATTTATGTATGTATTTTTTTCTTCTTCTATTGAATATGTTACCTGTACACATGGTGATGTACCGAGAAATGCTAAAATTTACACAGGACGAGGGATTCAGAGCTCATGCAACATTAATAAATGATTATTTTTAATAATTTATATTTTACCGATAAGTAATAAAATAAGTGCGTGAATTAACAAACAATGTTAAAGTATCGGCGGACTGCGCACCACACAAGTTTAATAAATTAATAGGGAACAGCCGTTTCGAGGAGGCGTAGACCCTCATCTTCAACTGTACGACCGGAATCCGCGAAACAGCTGTTGCGGATTAATTAATTAATTAAGTTTGTACGCTTTATTGTTGTTTGCCATACAACCCCACAAGTCCTGTTATCATTATTACATGTGAATTAATTTCTGACAATGAGCACCCTTTAGTTTCATAACTCACTAATTTCAATAGCTGCAAGTACTTTTTTCATACTATAAAAAAGAATAAAGTTCTATTTGTGTATGCTTTTTTAGAATAATCAGCGGCGGTGGATAATTACGTAGCAGAGGGTCGCGACTTGCCGGTATATTTCCGTTGTATGTACACAATATGCAAACAAAATATATAAGGAAGTCGGATCGTCGTGCGCGGCCTTCCGTTACATCATCACCCATCGCTGCTGAAGATAATTAAAACTTGAATAAACAGCCCAAAAAATTGTAGGAATAGACAATAACGGCATTTTAAAGTTATTGTTTTTGGAATTTTTTGATTTTTCTCATTTTTAAATTTGTTGTGAAGTTTAGAAAATTACTATATTGTTACTTAATTATTTTAATTTTGTTGTAGGTTCCAGTCTTAGATCTTATTGTATTACACCATGAATTGCAAATTAATATAAATCATCTTATAAATTGTCTCTTGTCGCATAATTTACATTCCCGTACTTCAATAATGGATACCAAGGACTGTGGCGTAGTGCGGTAACGTACTTGTCCAATTTTCTTTTCGAGGTATACGAAGTTATCCGAAAGTCGTACGAACCCACCCCTAGGTACAGTTTCATCACGGATTACTTTTATTGGTCGATTTAAAAAGGGCCTGCAATGAATGTTTGCTATTTCCATTGGTTTTACTTAGGCTATAAAAAATTGGATTAATTATTCTATAGTTCCTTGTATATGGTGGTTAGTAGCTAATGTTATTTGGGTTGCCTATTCTCATAATCACAGCAAGTATTGCTTACTTTATATATACATATAATATATCAGTTTTATATGTTATATTTTAGATTTAATTTTTCTTCGTATTTATTTACTTCATATATCAAAGTAAAACTTGTATTTCAATTACTATTTAAAGGATGAAATCACAAGAAATTGAAGAAAGATTTACTCTCAGCATTTTTTTAAATTTCGCGCATGATTTCAGTTATTAGTTCCGGTAATATATAAAATTTCTTTTGAGCTCGTTATATAAACGGAACAATTTAATTATTAAGAGTTGGGTTAAATTAACTAATATCCTTAAATTAATTAGTTTTACGGGTTTCTTTTATAATAATACAATAATAGTACGCTGAAATTTTCTATCGTCTAGTGTGTGAAACAACCAACCTAGTATATTTAACAGTTTCAAATCACAGGGAACTGTTCCTTGTGGGAGGTTTCTTAACTTTTAGCCCGGAATGCCGGAATACTATTTGATAAAATTTGTTACTAACAGCTTGTCCAAACTTGCAGCGATCTGATCAAATAAATTTTGTCAAAATTTAAACTGAAAATAGAAAATACCGTCAGATGTTTCATTGGTATTACAAAGTCGCTGAACCCACAGTAAATACTCCTTCCTAGCTTCACGTCAATAATTACTTGTTTAAAGCTGTCAGTGAATGTGAATCGTCAATTTTGAAAATTGCTATTAATTAGTTTTATTTGATATTTCAACATGATGGCTTCTGTAGCAAATCCTTCATATCCCGATTATTCAACACAAGCTCCAAAACAACACATGTTCAGTCCTTATGCAGATAACGGAGGGTAAGATTTCTAACCTTTTTACACAAGCGACTTTTTTAAAGCAAATTATTTCTTGAAGGAGCGTAGTCGCTATTGGCGGCGATGACTTTGTCATTATTGGCGCTGATACACGTTTGAGTACTGGATTCTCGATCTATACAAGAGAACAAAACAAGCTATTTCAACTTACCGAGAAAACAGTTTTGGGTTGTGCCGGATGTTGGTGTGATACCCTAACTCTAACAAGAATTTTGCAAGCCAGATTGCAGATGTATGTGCAAGAGCACAATAAGACAATGTCAACAACTGCAGCAGCACAAATGTTATCGACAATGCTGTACTACAAACGATTCTTCCCATACTACATCTCAAACATCTTAGTTGGATTGGATGCTGATGGAAAGGGATGCGTCTACAGTTATGATCCTATTGGGCATTGTGAACGGGCGACTTACAGAGCTGGTGGATCTGCCGGTGCATTATTACAGCCGTTATTGGATAATCAAATTGGATTAAAGAATATGCTAAACGTTAAAAATAAAACAATCTCTTTAGAAAGAGCTTTGGCTGTACTTAAAGATGTGTTTATTTCTGCAGCGGAGAGAGATATATACACTGGAGATAAAATTAATATTAAGATTATTACTAAGAATGGTATTAAAGAAGAATCTTTCCAATTAAGGAAGGACTAATTTAACAATATTTTAATATTTCAATTATATTAAATAAACATTTTTATTTGATTTGTTTTTCTTTTCTTTTAATTATTCTTGGTTTATTTCTTTTATAATAGCAACAAAAATATTTTCATACTACTGGTTATGTAAGTACTTGAATGGCTCAAAGGTGCGATTTGTCTTTGGTTGCCCTTGACAACAGGATGTAATGAAATTTTACGGCCTTAGGGACGTATTGACAACTATCGTTTAAATATGCAGAGGGTTTCTTGAATGACGCCACAAATTTGTTAAAGATAAAATTGTAGATATCGATACTTCTAATTAAATATATCAACCCTTGAACCGTAAGTGTCTGGAGGAACATCTTCAACTGCCAAACTGCACTTGCAGCCCCTATGAAATAAATAGCTCTCCTTAAGCAACTAATCTTGACCGTGTGGTGGGCAGCTTTTAAAAGCTCAGTATCCTGTTTGACAAAACGCTGGAGATAGAGAAAGCCCTTTGAAAAGAGAAATGGTTCTGGACATCCATGTGCAACTACTGCAGTTGAAGACAGAGCCCTAGTAGAGTTAATAGAAAACAAGTGCGTTTACTTCAGCAATAGAAGTCGCGCATGAAGACGGTTGTGGCAGGTTAATGTAAACAATAGTTCGGCGGCTAGAACATTTCCTCTTAGAATTAAATATAAAGGAGCCACCTTTTAAAAGAGGGCATTTTTTGGAAAAGAGAGTGCTTTTCGGTGTTTTTCAGTCTTCAAGCAACGAAAGAAACAATGAACAATATGTGAAAAAAGTGGCAGATTTTCAGTTAACATATGGGCATGGATTTCTGCAACTAATTTTTGGGGTTTTACTGCAAGTAGAGGAGCGGTTGACAAGTCATGTTTACATTGGGGTTTGGGGCCTCTGCGAGACAAATAAATCTAGATTGCAACAAGACAACTGTTCAATTCATACAGTTCACAATGTGAAAGAATGGTTCCAAAACAATAGTGTAAACATGCTTAACTGATTCATTGAAAATACGCGGGGCTATTTAGTTAAAGATATCGAAAAACATTAAATAAGGCCTGGCAATAGAATTGAGGTTATGAATCTATCTCGGAATTATTTCAGAAATCTATGCCTCACAGATTACCCAAAGTTATCGGGGCGAATGGAAAGACAACAAAATATTGAATTTCAGTTCTTGTTGTTGAATGTCTTCTTCATTAAGGTTTTTCCACTCCATTTTAATATACATTGTTTTAAAATTCTAGTAGCCACCATCTTCTTGTGTTTTTTACGCTTAACAAATTAATACATAGGTTTCGGCAGTTACGGACGTTTTGCGCTAAAACAGTTGGTGTCAAAAAAAATGACGGTGTCGACCATTTTTTTTTGCCCGCGAATGTGACAAAAAATATTTTTATGTATGTAATACGAAGTAAATCCAATATATAAATAGTAAACTTAATATTGAATACACTTTAAGCTTATGTTTATATATATATATATATATATATATATATATAATAGGTATCGTTATCGGTGCGCATGTGCGTCTATTACGCGCGAATTTAGGTACCCACTCTACGAACAATCTCATTGGTTATTGTTTCTAGTATGAAGAGACTCCGACCAATCAACTTGTTAACGATCGTTGCTCACGTTTTATGTTTCTTTTCGCATTTTTTTCTTACCTGTTTATCAAATTCTCCGTTCCGTCCTTTCGATATCGTGATTGTGAATTGTGGCGTCGGTGTCAGAGCCTTGACGTCTCCTTTCAGTTGTTAAAATCGATTTGACACACGATTTTCGAAATAGATTTTTTACTAGATTTTTTTTTATCACCGGCCAAGAAATTAGAAATGTCAAGTTGTCCTATCCGTACGATATCGAAAATCTACGCAGATGCACTTGTCGCCAAACCGAAGGAGTTCTGGGATTACGATAGTTTTACCCCGCAATACCAGGATATCGATAATTACGCTCTGACGCGAAAATTAGGAAGAGGGAAGTACAGCGAAGTGTTCGAGGCGGTAAACGAGCTGAACAGCGAGAAAGTGGTCGTGAAGATCTTGAAACCGGTTAAGAAGCGCAAAGTCAAACGCGAAATAAAGATCTTGGAAGAACTTAGAGGAGGCATAAATATTATCAGATTATACGGCGTCGTTTCGATTAATTCGTTATATACGGGTTTGATATTCGAACAGGTTCATAATGCAGATTTCAAGCATATATACTTTACGTTATCGGAATTTGATACCCGATACTATATATATGAGCTGTTAAAAGCATTAAATTATTGTCATAGCAAAGGTATTATGCATCGAGATGTTAAACCGCATAATATAATAGTCGATCAATCACAAAGGAAGCTAAGACTAATCGATTGGGGTTTAGCAGAGTTTTATCACCCCGGACAAGAATATAACGTAAGGGTTGCTTCCAGATATTTCAAAGGACCTGAACTACTAATCGAATATGGATATTACGACTACTCCTTAGACATGTGGTCATTGGGTTGTATGTTCGCATCAATGATATTCCGTAAAGAACCATTCTTTAGTGGCAATGATAATTACGACCAATTAGTTCGTATTGTTAAAGTACTCGGAACGCAACAATTTTATGCATACGTAGAAAAATATAACATACCAATTAGTAATCATTTTCAAGAGCTGTTAGGTACACATAACAGAAAGAAGTGGGAACGTTTCATCAAAACCGAAAATGAATATCTGGTGAGCGAAGATGCATTGGATTTACTGGAAAACTTGCTACGTTACGATCACATGGAACGGATCACTGCGCTTGGTGGTTTGGATCATCGTTACTTCACACCTATAGTGAGATATTATAAGAACAGACAGTCCTCGGAACCAAAGGAGAGTCTTAGTTTGGATGTGGAAGCATCTCTAGCAAAATAACGATTACCAATTACTATGTTTTTAAGTTTTTTTTCTTAGAAAAAAATTGTTATATGTCTTTTAATAAACTATTTCTCTACTCTTATATGATATTGTACTAGTTTTATACGTCTGAGTAGATTCCTAGATGTACGCATTAGAAAATTATTCGCCTTATATTTTTAATTTTAAGAAAATTTTGTAAGTTGACGTTTCTTTTTTGTATTTTATGAATATATACATTAATTATAAGTAAGTATTCGAACATTTAAACAGGAAATATCGATCATGCTTTATATCGTGTAGCTCCATATCGAGCAAGTTTATCTGCTTCTTCGTTGCCTCTAATACCGCAATGACCATTTACGTGCACCTATTGAAACAAAAATATAATTCAAAATGTACGGATAAAAATTACATACCCATTGAACACTATTCATCTGTTGGCATAAGTTATCCAATTTCACGAAATCAACTTTATTTTTAACGTCACCGCCAGTGCTTAAACGCCAATTATTCTTTTTCCATTTTTTTATCCATGATGTCATAGAATTTATTACGAAACTAGAATCAGTCTTAATACATAACTTCTTTATATCTAAAACGTTTTTTTCATTTTGAAACGATTAATTATACCTTGTAAACGCAAATGTTTCATATACCATTATCCAATGCAGTTTTTACGGCTCTCACGCAAGCTTGAATTTCTCCTACGTTATTTGTGGCTTTTCCTTCAACAGGTGCCGATGCATTGCTAAAATATTTGTGAAATCATATAGAAAGTGTTTCTAAAATGTTCGTGCAAAGTGCTATTACAAATTTCTAAAATATGATAACTGTCAGACTATTAACATTTGAGTTAATGATGTAACAAATCGAGTATTTTAACTCAAGTTGAACTAACTCGAAAAGTTGAGTGATTTCTAATGTCAATTCGATTTGGACTTACATGAATCAATACCAGGATTACTTAGACCAAGTCGGGGTAACTTCAAATTAAATCAGGCTCGTATTATATGTGAGTATAAAATGTCGATAAGTTGCTTTGGCATTTTTTTTAAGTTAAACTTTGTTTACGTTGTCAAAAAAATGCTTATTAACTTCAATAAGTGGTTCATATTTTAAACTACCATTGCTAAATGATATCAAAAATTTGAAATTACTGCCTTCAAAATGTTAAATTATGCCAGGTCCAATCGAATCGAGTCGTCGTCATTCAATAAAAGAAGCCAATTTATTAACCTTGAAAATTGTATCACTCATTGTTTCAAGCAAATATTAGCCAAACGAAGTTAGATTATCATATTTTACTACAAAAAAAAATTCTGTGTTTGCATCTTGTCTTACAATGGATGATCATCCCCGAACCATACGCCAATTCCAGCTTTAGCTCCTTTGAAACCATTATTTTCGCAAGCTCCATCTGTATAAACAACGACGTGATCGTTTTCATATTCAAACTCCTGCTCACCACTTTTTATTCTCTTTGCGGGTGGATTATAATCAGTTTCGGTAAAATTAGAAGAAGCTGTACTATACATTCTTAAATCATAATTTTTTAATACGAGATTAGATATTAGAACTCATCGAAAGATTACCTAGCCCCTGACATCTTTTGCAATTGTTGCATTTTACATTTTATATCTGTTATCTCCTTTGTTAAAGATCCTAGTTGAGCTTCTGCTTTCGACAGTCTCTCGCTTAAGGTCATCATTTGCCGATTACTAGAACTGATTTATAATTTGAATTAAGGAAAATAGAACTTGGAAAATATCAATTTACCTAAACAACACATAAGTATCGGCACCCTCCGCACCACACAAGTTTAATTTATTATATAGTAATATAATAAATAGTTCGGGATGGCCGTTTCGAGGACACGAATGGTCCTCATCATCAACCAGTGACCGGTCACCGTCGAAACGGCTGTCCCGGACTATTTATTACATTACTATATAACAAATTAAACTTGTGTGATGCGGAGGGTGCCGATACTTATGTGTTGTTTACCATACTACGCCACAGTCCTTGCTATCATTATTGATCAATTTACCTTGTAACTGCAGTCATTTTAAAAAAATTAGTCTTTGATAGTTTGTTGATGGTAACATAAATCGAATTTAATAACATTAGCAACACAACTTGTGTTGGTGCTTTAGTCACGTCACGTCCTATCTACGGTTATTTAGCTGAGATTCATTTTAAGCGTGTTTTCAGAGATCTTTTAAACATTTGGTTTACATTATTGTCTAGTTTAAATTAGCACAAATAAACTTTGTTACCCACACAAGAGACAATTAAACGTGACATTAAATTCTAACCAAATTTTAACTGAGATCAACTCGAACTTTAGTAACTTTTCACTTTTTACAGTTAGCACTATCTAAATAAAAATGGTTAAAAGCATTCATTTCATTTTTACCACTTGACGTGTTCAGATCAAGTCATAACCAAATAGGACGTACATTTAAAATCTTTTATCTATGCTTCGTTAATTGCCAAACGTAGTCCGTTGAAAATATACATTTTTTTAAAGATATTTCTTAAGATGGACAATAATTACGTACAAATAAAAGACATGCGTCCTGGTCTTAAAAATATCAACGTCGTATTTATCGTGTTAGAGGTCGGACACCCCACCCTTACCAAAGAGAACCGCGAAGTTCGAACTTTCAAAGTGGCGGATCAAAGTGCTTGCATAAACGCGAGTGTTTGGGACGAAGCGGGACAATTATTGTTGCCCGGTGATATCGTGCGTTTAACAAAGGGCTACGTCTCGTTATGGAGGAATTGTTTAACGTTGTACACGTCGAAAGGCGGCGACTTGCAAAAAATTGGCGAATTCTGCATGGTCTTCAATGAACAGTTGAACATGAGTGAACCGAATCAAGTAATCGCCCCGATGACTTCAATGGGCGGCCCCCCGAATAACGCACCCTTAAATAACGGCACTAATAATGGGGCTGGAAGAATTGGTCCGGCGACGGTTCCTCCGATTACTACCTCTTCGATAATCCACAATAATACTACTGGGGCCGCGAAAACGGCCCCCAATACGAACAGATTAGCTGGAAATGGCCAGCAAGATCAAAAAAGACAAAGAGGTTCCAGAGGAGGACAACATAAAAGTAAACATAGAAATAATTGAATATTAGTTTTATGTTATTAATAATATCGATATTCACAAAAAAAAAATGTTTTATTTATCGTATTTACAATTTTTTTTTGTCGTGTCTGAATGTACATATTATAATTGCATTAGGCGAATTATTATTGTAACAATATTTATATTTTTATAAAAATAGACTATGAATGCAAGTGTTAATTTATTTTAATCATTCTTGTAATGACGATTTCAAATTTTACTGATTCTATCGTCACTTTTACTTATTTTCGAAAGGACTCGGAGTATTCAACTCGGGCAACTGACATCATACGACAACGCTATTTCTTGAGAGATTCTAGATTGCCCTGGGATTTTGTCAGACAACACGCTATTGTTTCCTAGCAACACAGAATGCGCATGCACGTTGGTTTGCTGTTCACAAACCTATATAACCGGACACTTACAGGTAAAGTTATTTTCTTATGCTGGGTGTACACGCATAAACAAAACATAAACTCGTCTGAAAACAAAAGAAACGCAAACTAGTTAACAAACTTAAAAAATTTCAAAACATGTCAAGATTAAACTAACGCTGTCTGTGTAAGGCGAGTCCTTTATTCCACAATTCACAAAAACCCAAGCAAGCTAGAAATCTTTCGATCCGATCAGAGACGGGACTTCCGTCGGAAACTTAAAAAAAAAGGCCTTGTGCGTATTTTGTTCTTCAATTGTTTTTAAAAACTTCACGAACAGTTTGTAAACAATTGCCACGACGTTTTGTTTGTCGAAAAGTTTGTTAAGTGTGGACCCGGCATTAGACTACATTCATTTGTTGCTATTGCTAACCTAACCTAAAAATCTAAATTTATTTTGGGCTTAGATACTGGGTAGATTTAGTCCAACGAAAAACGTAAGGCTAAGGTTCACGATCAATGACGGTTTAGAAGTATTGAGGCAGGCGTTGGCAGAAAATCCGTTCGAGATGCCTCTTAGATGGGAAACGATCTCTAAAAATGTAGTAGCGTCCACCGGAAAAGAATTTTCACGACGAGCTATAAAAGAGCACGTCGAATATTTAATTATGTTATTTCTTAAAGAAGACAGCAAAATTAAGAAAGTAAATTATCCACCAATAGTACATTGAAGGTATAAAACAGTCACTATCACTTTTAGATCTGGCACAGAAGAAGAATATGAAGAGAAGGAAAGGTTGTTACAAGAATTAGTCAATTTAAAAAGGAATTTTAGTTCAAAATTTCTGAAAACTAGAGGATTGCACAATTGTACGAGAGTCTGCGCCACTTAAACTGTTCAAGTAAAGGTAAGTAAATCATATATAAATATGACCGTTTATTTCTCTACTTATATATCTTAGATGATCTCGAATTGAAGCAGGAAAGTATTTCTTCAATAAAAGAGAATAAGGAAATAACGCAAACAAACGAAGCAGAACCAGCAAATTTCGAATATATTACTATTCTTGGCATGCCAACGGCTTCCTCGTCGGTTTCTTCTAGTACCGTACTAGCTCCATTGAAAACTCGCAAAAAACCAGAGCAACCAAAAGATTATAAATGCCACAGTACAACGTAAAGGTGATAAGGAATATCAATTGATGGAGCAACGGTTGGAAATAGAAAAAGAGCGGCTAGCATTAGAAAAGGAAAGAATATTACTGGAGCAAAGAAAGATTACTTTGGAGGAAGAAAAATTTCAATTGGAGAAACAGGAAAGATTGATGCGCTTAGAAACAGAAATAGAAGAAAGGCAGGCGCACATTAACAACATGGAACAGCAGCAGCAGCAATTAATGGCTCTTTTGATTAAACAACAAAACTCAAATGAAAAGCATTAATGTTAATTCCAATAAACAGTTTTGATTTAACATCTTATTATTTCATTTAAATGTTACTGTATGTCTGGTTCCTTCTTCTTTTCCTATACAAAAGTTTCGTTCAAACCTGAAGTTTTCAACAATTCTAGAATTACTGTGCAGGTGAATGTACTGTTCGAGCCGTGCAATTCTAGAATTACAAATTTTGAGAATATCGTAAAGTATAGATTATTTGATTTACAAAAGAAAAAACAACGAAGCTTGACCGTTGGAAAGATAATTCTTGGAATCTAGTTATTTTGCTTTTCCGCATGGTTCTCTAATGCAAACCCATTCATATCTAGACCCTGCATTAGAACTAGGTATGTACAGTGGTCGGTTTATATATTGTCTCCCCTTTGGAACGACTCAATATCGATACTATCTCCGGTGTGGTAGGGCCAAATACTTGGGTTCAGCAAATAAAAGCACAGAACCTCCTTTCTTTGGGATACTAAAACGGGAGTAATAAAATCCACCTGCGGATCCTATAATATTGCAAGCGCACGGCTACGAGTGGTAGAAAGTATAGATACATCGTCTCAGGTGGAGACAAAACATAAAAATGTCACTGTACATGTGTATAACTAGGAAGAATTAAAATTCTCAAACGGTTCTGGACTGTTAGGGTATTGGGAGAACGCGTGATCAATCTATCCCTTCTCACTTATTGAAGAATAGGGGTCCTGACAACATTAATGCATTAATAATACTTTGTAATTTTTGTAGAAATAAACTTAAAAATTGCATGTTACCTCTTTACTAAGACCAATTATTGTAGTAATTACATGCGTTCTTCAAGTAACTT
>LR736870.1:2886037-2920686 GCA_902654985.2 Oryctes borbonicus
TCTCTATTATTTCCAGTTACAGTACTCTTTTTTTCTTAAGTTTCCGGCATTTCGCATCATCCGGTATTTACTTACTATTTTCTTATTGGTAAATAACAAGGGTCCCGTATCTTATTTCTTCACTGTACTACGTGCTTACGTGTTGCATAGTTCAAATGCAATATTATCCAATATTGTCGATTTCTACTTTTCTCAAATGTCAATGTCAATAGTGAGGCGTTGAGGGATACGTTCGTGCGAATAATAAATGATAATTTTATTAATTAACGTTTATCCGTTAAATATTCCAAAATATCTTCGTTAACCATGTAGACAACCGTCACTACTAACCGCATAGTTCCACTGTTATAGATGTACTGCCTCGCGCTCTTCAATTCAATCCTTCGCAATATGTTTTGGAAAAGGAAAAAAATAAAATATGCGGCCGTTAGCAAGGAGGGCGATGAAGAAATCGACTTAGATGATTCGAAAAGGAGTATTTTTCCGTCGTCGATTGTCCTATCGTCGGTGTTAACCGCTGTCCTACTATGCACATATTTTGCCCCTTCGATTATCCTCACATTTTACCAGAGATGGCTCTTCCAAGTACGTTATTTTAACCGATTTAATTTGCAAGCATTTACAGTTCAACAAATATTTTCAGGAATTTAGATTTCCATTGTCCACTGTACTCGTACATCTTGCTGTTAAATTCTGCATGGCCCTAATATGGCGAAGTTGTAAATCATGCTTAAAAGGAAAACCGAACGTTACAGTTACGTTTAAGGAAAATGTCATGTCGGTAGCACCTACAGGCGTATTTAGTGGAATCGATATTGGATTTTCCAATTGGGGCTTGGAATTAATCACCGTATCACTGTAATCGTCTAACTATCGTCTTGGTTACTGCTTTTGAACGTTGCTTATAATTTTAGATATACAATGACCAAGTCAACTACAATCGTCTTCATATTAGGCTTCGCGATCTTATTCAAATTAGAAAAGAAGGTAAAGCGTTTCCGTTTCTTAAGATTTAATTTATTAGAGAGAATTTCATGTTTGTTTTGTTATTATTTTTAGGCATGGAGTTTATGTTTCACTGTTGTGATGATATCTCTCGGATTAGTGCTGTTTACTTATAAATCAACCCAATTCAATATATTGGGATTTATTCTTCTACTAATAGCCTCGATTAGCAGCGGTTTGAGATGGACTTGCATACAATTGCTATTGCAGAGATCAAAATTAGGGCTACGGGATCCCGTAGATATGATATACTTCATGCAACCTTGGATGTTTGCTTCACTGTTACCATTCGCTTTGTGGATAGAAGGTATGAAAGTTACTTAAAACGTAAAGGATTGAAAAGAACTATGATTTCATTTAGTCGTTTCTTATTTCTTATCATTAATTTACACCTGTGTTAAATACATAAATCGTTTTATGGTGTAATAAACATGGAACTATGTTGATAAGATTGTTGTAAAATATTATTTCAATTTTATCAATTAATAATTTTCGTTTTAAGTTAAACTGTTACGATTTTTTAAATTATTTTCCTAAAAAATAAGATTGAAATTGATTTTACTTCTAAAGGTGGGATTTTAGACAAATATTGGCCTCTTTTAATTATGCAATTGGAATACGTTATAAAACTTTAATTCAGTTATTCTGATTTCTTTTTTGGTTTCTCCGATGGCTTATATGTCTCCCTCCTCCTTATTCGTAGGATTTTATATTTCTAGCCAATGATAATCTTGGGGGAACGGCAATATTAAAAATAAAAAAAAAATAAATTCTATTTTATCTTTGTCATAATGTCGCAAGTTAAATCACTCGGTAAGAAATCTTCAAGACCGGTAGTAAATGTCCAGATTGAATGGTCGCTGGTACTGGCTAACAGACGCTGGATCGTGAACTACTATGGCATATTACGGGCTGAAATACGTCATAGGACTAACCATTGATAAAATACGACGCCGCCTAAAATAGTGTCCGCTACTCTCCATCAAGGAAATGAAGATGTGGCTTACGTAGAGGGCCGCATTATATTTATAATGGAGACAAGTGCAATAAATTTATTGTCGATTCTAGCCATAAGCTTAAAACACGTCTACGTAAATTTGTTAATTTTTTTATTATCTATTCTATTCTATTTTACACAGCTTTCGTTGTACCAAACATACTTTTTAGCCTACTGCTGCGTAAGTGAATAGAAAATTTTAATTTTCCTGCAATTTTTATTATTTCTAATAGGGCCCAGGGTAATAGAAAAGAGCGCATTGTTCTCGACTGAAGATTATGAGGCCTATCTTCTTCTATTGATTAAGGTGCTTGTTGGTGCATTTATAGCTTTCTTCATGGAAATAAGCGAAGTGCTAGTAGTAACGTATACGTCCAGTTTAACTTTATCGATAGCAGGTATTGGTAAGGTAAGTAAGATCATCATTTTTTCTTTGTCCATTACCAGGCACTAACTAATCGTCTTGTAGGAAATATTAATTCTAGTCTTAGCTGTGCTGTGGACCGGCGATAAGATGTCGTTTGTAAACGTGATAGGACTGGTCGTATGCCTGAGCGGCATCATTTCGCACGTCATCCACAAGATCAAGAACGTGCAAAAGTCGGGCAACTCGCATGGCGGAGGTATTGCGCGCTTTTACGAAAACGATACGGCGATGGACAAGGATGAATTGAGCGGAAAATCCCTCATGGAAGTCGCGCCTACATCGTACCTCCTCAGTGACACCGAAGCCGAAGACGGCCAAACTGCGAACGATTCGATCGATCTCTTCAACATACTGAATCGGCACGATCGGTAGCGATGACCGATCGATCGGCAAGTAAAATTAAGGTAGATGGATTATGGTTTTTGGATTGGAACTTAAGGATCAATTTTATCAATATGTTAAGAGAGTAAAGTTCCGTGTGCTACGTCTTTTTTTTTTTACTTTTAATATTGTTACATTTATTTAAAAAAGATGAGGACACAAAACGGATAGCTTCTTGTAAAATGCACATTTTTTAAAATGATTTATATAGAAATATTGTGAAGGCTGATTCACAGAACTGGTTCGTTAAAGTTTACAATGTTGAGGTTAAGAATATTTGCCTGTGATGTGTTTAAGGACATAGTCAAGAAAATAAAAATGCAAAGTGTGAACTGGTTGGGGCATGTGTGAACGGCAGGAACAACAGCAATAATATTCGATGCTCGAAGAAATGGAACCCCACAAGGAGTGTTTACCCATTATCCAAAAAGTTCACAGAATATCGTGTCAAATAAAGAGATTTTACGTGTGTGGCCCCATGACGAGCACAGCTTGTATATTCATTAATGAACTGAAGAAAAACTAGATTAAAATACACAAAGCGTTTAAGATTTGACAGAATAGTCGAATTTTAAAACTTTATAAAAGTTGCGTTGTAAAATGTTAACACTGAAATGGTGAAATTTATGATTATTTGCGAAATCTTGATAGGAGTTCTAAATAATGAATATAAAAAATAGGGAAAAGGTGAAAACGTATTAGTGAAGAAATTTTCATTTCTCTACAAAATGTTAGTTTGGGTAATTCAAAAGCACGCGAGATTTTGCTGTGTGACGCCTTACCGTAGAGTTCGCGTAACGTCAAAGCTCGAGGTTAGTTAGACGGAAGTATTTGCTGTTTATTTTATTTTAAACTGCCAAAAGTGCCTAGGTGACACACCGACCGTACAGATTAATTTATTAAAAATTTCTTTGAATTTATAAAATTTTTTAGAGAAATGTGGATTTTTTTGCGCCGTCGTAAAGTAATTCTTTTTCTTTTTATTTAAACAAATAGTTGCTTGTTGTTGGACGTGCAGACGTCAAGTACCAATTTGACGCCTTCACATCCAGCAACAGCTTTCGCCAATTACGGGGGCATCGGCCGGCTATGTGTTATTTTTAGCGTTCTAAGATGTTTGTAGTAAAACTTAATGCAAATATTTTACTGAAATAGATCAGGGGTAAATATGCTTAGTGAACGAGGTTCTGTGAATCAACCTGTATAAAAGCATACTATTTCGTCACTTTCAGCGAAGCTTATTTTAGGAATAAACTTTAGTTAAGTTAAAACAAAGATACGCACGATTTACATTCAAAAATTAGTTTCTTTAACCTTTGTAAATATTTTCTCCTTGTCAAGGCAGATCTGATCTGCGCGGTGATTTTTCCATACGGATATTTAATCCAATTAAGTATCCTTTTTATATGCTTGTTCCTATTCACCTAATGTATTGTGGTATATATCTATGTAATAAGAATGTACTTACTTAGTTTAATTACTTCAATAAGTTACCCAGGTTAACTAACTACTTAAAATCTAAACGCTGTGTTAATAACATGCAGGGATGGCTAATTAAATGGTTTATTTCCCGTTTTAAACGTGTTACCCTAGTAATGTAGATCTAATAGAATGGAATTCTGATTTTTAGAAAAATACGATTTCAAATAAAATTGTATTCGTAAATGGAAAGACTGTTAACTAACATCTAACTTATTATTTTGTTCATCAAGAAACATTTTCAACAAAAACACATTGTTTTGGAAACGTATGTAATACATTTTATGAAATTAAGAGTTAAGTCACATCTCTGCCATGTTTATTTTATTAAAATTCCTCCACATTGTTTCAACACGTAAGAGAAATAGAAATAAAGGACATATCCGCTGGATCCAAAGTTATTTCATGTCGCATAGGCTTTGTAATTTGATAACAAATTTGGCAATAGTGAGGGATAACTTTGGAGATAATGTATATCTAGGAATATTATTCATATACCGGTTTTTTTTTTTATACAGGTACATATATATACTCTAACAGTATTTTAAATAGACTTTATTTTAAGGTGAGGAACTGCGCTGTGCTTTATTTTTATTATTTGTTATAAGTATAATTTAATTATCTTTTCTTCCAACATACAGAAATATGCCAACTGGTATTACAGATTCTTTCCTTAATTACGCAATATTTTCTCCATCATAAAGAATATTTTGCATTTAAAATGTGTATTAATAAAATTTTATACAAATAAAATATTTAGCATTTATGAAAATAATAATGTAAATGTTGTACCACGCACCAAATTTTTAAAATATAAGAGCATGTAAATTTGATCTCAATTACGTATTTACTGTTGTAAATTGAGCATACATCACAAATCGACTCTAATATTTTTGAAATAGTCGCATGATTAGTTAGAAATTTGATCTATTTTTTAAATAATTTTTAATCGACGCTTCATTCCTTTTGTATATTTTGTTTCGTTTTTAAAATAAATTTATATTGTAAATAATTTATAGATAATTGATTTTATTTCCATAGTTTACTGAATTATATGAATATTTTTGTTACTCTATAGGTCTTCAAAAATTTAATAAAGCCTAAAATAAATTATTTATACATGTGTTTCGATTAATTTTAAAAACATGTGTTGGGGGATCTTTGTCAAAATAAAAATCTCAAGAGGTTTAGGTAATAAAAGAATTCGGCTCTAAAGTACACCTGTCCAACAAGCGGGAGTCACTGGCTCAAATCCGCCTTGAGATTCTTATTTATTTTATGAATTAATCGGAAAATCAAGAAAAAAATTTCATTTTCGCCGATGGAAGTCAATATAATACAGCTTGTTGGTTGCCCATAGGAGCGTTTGTAGTAGTCGACAATATCCGGATATGGAAAAAGGAGGCGGGCGGGTTCATGACGCGTTATTAGATCATCATATTGTCAGTTGCATTAAAGCCTTGTGGATGTTTGTTTAATTGAAGTTGATTTCTTTGGTTATTTAACCGTTAATGTTTATGGCAGATGGTGTACATGTAAAATTCATCTTGTGGCAGAGACAATTCGTAGATGTTATCCACAGATGGATGCGCTTTTAGTAACACCCAAATACAATTATCTGTCCAACATGACCTAATCTGAAAGCTCAAATCCGCTGTGCATTGAATAGAACAGTTATGCACACAAAAGCTCTTCATAATAGCCTACGCATTTTTTAACCGGTAGAAAAGAGTTTACAAAGATAATAATTAAAGTAAAAAAGAAGTCTGCATATCTAAACTGGGCGGTGATAACTGAAAAAGGTACAATTAAAATTACAACATACTCCCTACAAATACAAAAACAAAATTGTTTTGCATCATAATGTGCTTTATTAAAATATTCATAATTAAAATTAGTTTTAAAATTCACCGTAATCGATTGCAAATATCAACATTTAATAATAACAATGCATAAGCAGTAATTCTCACATAAAAAGTTGTTTTACGTGTACTCTAAATTTAATGAATTTGTATTCGCATCTTTTTTTTTTTAAGAGTAAGCGTTCAATACATGCATTATTGGACTGATGAACCGGCTTTATTCACAACCTTCTTTTGTTGTTTCGTTTCAATTGTAGTCTTTAATTTCTCGAGTAAAAGATCTAATTCTTCACATTCATACGTAAACAATAGTTTACAATTTTTAATATCGACTTTCTTCTGTTCAATATATTCAATCACATGTTCTAAGCAGTACACAACATCTTCTTGGTACTCGTTTACCTACAAATAAAATAAACGCGTAATGTTAATTTGTTTATATTTTTTGAACGTACCAATGAGATAAAGAGATTTGTCCTACATATTTCGCATTCGTAATCTCCGTTATTATCTTGGCGTAATTTTCTCCGTTTCCGAGCGGCCGGTACTTCCGGAGGTGGCAATTTCTCCGTCAATTTCAAGCCTAGTTCGCGGAGTTTCTCCCGCAACCGTTTTTCTCTATTGCACAATTCTTGTACGGCCGGCATCACTTGTTTGAGGACCTCGACGCTGGAACGCGTATCCGAAGTTATGCTAAGTAGCAATCGGTCCACCGAGAACATGGACGGTTCGCAGTTTTCGCGCAGTTCATCAAAGACGTTCTGCGCAGATCGCAGCCAATAAGGTGGGGCGAAATATACGCTCTCCGAGACTACGTAGCCGGTACTAACGCTTGATGTAAATACCTAATAGCAAAGATAAAATAGTTACATTTTTATCCTTGTTTTGGATTAAAAAGGAGGTTGATTCCTTGATAAGATTTATACCATTAATTCTTTTACTTTTAACATTTAACACATTTAGTGTAGATGTTAGATTACCAACCTTAGGAAATACCACAACGAATTGTCCAGGTTCCTGCACGGTTCGGCACAGCGAGACGCCATTTTCTACGAGTAATTTCGGCGGTACCATGACCGTATCGGATGGCAACCATATCGACTTGTTACGGCAGTAATTCGGCACTAATTTCAACATTGAGGAATGAAAACGTTCGCTCATCGTGTCCGGGATTCCATACCAGATTTTGTGGGCGCCGGTATGCAAGTATTCAATCCACGGCAGTCTGTGAGGGTCTCTATACCAACAGCAAGCGCTAAATACCATACCGACATGCAGAGTTGGTACGGTAACACCTACAAAAATAGGGCAATAAGAACCACATGGTTTGATACGACGATGTAGTTTTTTACAATTAGATTTAGAAATATTCAAAAATGAAAATCGCATTGATGATGCCGATTTTATTCAAGGAAAGATGATTTTCTGAAGCAGAAAGTCATCACATGGGCATTTCAGTATTTCTATTAACCTTAACAATTTTTATAGGAAAGATTATGGAATAAATAAATAAATAAAAACAAAAAAAACTTACCCATAACAGGTCCCATTGATCTCAATACCGATCCGCTATTGTTTGTAAGCACTTTAAGATTCCATGCATGTCTAGCGAATGGACTATTCTTGGAGACTGGAAAACCATAACCCCAATTACCGGAGTCAATCGATCCAGAATGGACGCAGATATGATTATTCTTTAACGTAACATGTTTCCAAAATTCCTGCTCTGCCTAAAAAGAGAAGAAATAACATACCACAGAACATGATGTCTGTAGGCAAGGGCATGGTCAGATAAGGGTTGTGTCAAGTACCAGAAAAGTTACATAACAATTTTTTTTTTTGAAAGTTTTATGTTTTACAATAATTTCTTGAAGCAACATACCTCTTCGGCAGCCGGTTCAATCGCCTTGAACCACATACTCATTGTATTCCGAGCTATCCTGTAAAATGCGTTCAACGCCATATTTCTTCCTTTAACGATACACTCCTCAGATTCATTATCGGAATCTGAGTCAGCGTCCGTACCGCTAGACGAGTCCATTTTGTTAACGCGTTGAGCTTTTAGTAATGTTTTTGATTCCCTCTTGGCCCATTCGGTCTCAACTTCATCGAAGAGTTTCTCCCTTTCAGCTGCGCATTTAATGCAATAAATATTGAAACTGTTAATGGCGGTGTATACTGAATGGTTACCTGGAGACAAGGTGTCATAGGGTAAGAGATATTTGCAATAGATGTCGTCCAATTTCGTCACCCTATCCTGCGCCGATTTTGGAATTTTCATCGATTCGGACACTTTCGACCATTTTTTCTTTTCGATAACCTCTTTTAGTCCACCTAACAATTGTACCGTTTGGTAAAGACGAGGCAAGTCTATTTCCATTCCGCCGATCTATTGCAAAGATTACTGATTAAGTTTCATTTCTTGTTATGAAGTATAGAATAAGAAGTATCAATAAAAGAAAACCGTTTAGAAGAATTTTCAAGCACAACAAAAGTGTGTATTTGTTGAATGCCTTTTGCTGAAATTGTAACTGAACAATGTTGAATTAAAAAAAACTTCGATGTTTCAAACAAACATAATTTGGTGAATTCTAAAAAGTATAACTGCATCGTTGAATTTTGAAACGGACGTATGTGTTTAGAGCTAACTTACCCACGGTGGATGAGTCAAAGTAATTTTCTGTGTTTCTAAATATTTCCTGATCGCCATCAACTCTTTGAAATTTGGCCCCCACCTATGTAACATTTTATGCACGTACTGATTGTAGGCGGTGAACCGCATATCATCCGACACCTTGCATTCGGGTTTGAAATTAGCGGGCGGGATAATCCGACAAATACCGAACTTTTCAGCTTTGCTCCTGATCTTCTCGATATAATCCAGGGGATCTTGAAACTCCTTCTCCGTGGGATGAAATGCGGGCGCTTCTACAATTTGCGCGTGATGCTGCGGGTTGGGAAAATCCGAAACGTTGATGGGGGCGCATACATCCATCAAGCGATTACGGTTCTTCCCAGTCTGCCGCCTGCTCGCCAGTTTCGTGCTGGACGAAGAGCTTGCGCTTGGCGAACTTGGAATTTTGTACTTGGCATCTTCGAATGGATCTAAACCGAGTGGTTTTTGGGCAAATTTATTTAGGGGATCGCTTTTTCCGCCTTTCTGGGATGTGGACGGTGGGAACATGTTTCTGTCGTGATTTGCCGATAATTTTAGATGCAATTGTGCAGCTCCCGCGCGCGCAGTTAGCTTCGACTTAGAGGGAACAATTTTTTGCAGATTTCCACTTGCCGCAGTCGCTTTAGCAGCATTCATTTTGGCGCTTCCTTCGGGTGAAGTATGTTTGTTGCTAGATGGAATGCTAGACGGGCAGAAAATTTGATGATCCGCGTCTTCGCTAACGCTTGGTGGTTCCGAATTCGAGGTATCAGTAAATGTGTGGACGTCTAAGTTCGTTTGAAGTGCGTTGTTTGTATCGTCGTGAACTGACTGCGGAGACTCTTGTTTGTTGGTGAGCTTGAAGTCACCACGTAAAGCGGTGGGAAATCTGAATTTTCCTATATTTTGAAACAAAAAAAAAAAACATAGTTACGTTCTATTAGGTTTCTCGCTATTATAGCAGTAACTTAAACAAGAATACCTGTTGTAGCAGGCAAGGCTGTTGCAATTGCTCCTGCCGAATGTTTCGAAACATCATCCATAAGCTTGCTATCATCTTCCGATCTGGATGTAGCCGTACTTGATGGCCGTCTGCAGGGCCGTCTGAAAGGCGTACTGACACTTGTTGAATCCTCATTGTCCGCTTCGAAAGCATATACGCTACATTCGTTATTTGCGGAGAAAGCGTTGACGTTCCTGATCGGTATCGATTTTTCCTTCTTGAAAATGGTCTTCCTTTCCGCCGGAAGATTTTTCGGAGGCGTTACTAGCGCTGGTCCAACGTTCGTCAAATCGCCGATGGATTTTTCAGGCGTCGAAGAATTTATCGACAAGCACTCTTCATTCTCTTTATTTGTCATTGTAATCGTTTTATTAAAGCTCTTATCTTCGATTTTAATGATAGTATTGATCATGGAAGCCGGTGATTGAACGGAATTTAATTTGGCAATCGTCGATGGTAAGGATTGGATGGGTTGCTCGACTAGAGAAGGTGGCGTTCTTCTCTCATCTTCGAATTTCAACAAATCATCCTCTTCTTTCTTAATATTCATACCAGCCATTGCGCTATCATTCAACCATTTCTCGATCTGCTCATTGGACATGTTCACTTTGCCTTTGCCGTATCTTCTACTCACGTCTTTACAGGATAAATCCGACGAAGGCAACGAATGTTGCGGACATTTCTCTATCGTTTCGTTCTTCGGTATCTTCAGTTCAGTCTTCACAAAACCGTGAAAATACTTCTCTTCATCGTCGGAAGAAGAAAATGGCAAATAGTTATGTCCCTTCTTTTTAACGCAATCGCGTTTGCTTCTTTCGATTTTCCTTTGTTCGAGAGCTACCTCGCTCTCTTGATTTTCAGACTGAACCATTGCCTTCTCCTTCGATTTTGTTAAATTAGAGAGCGGTTCTTCATCAGAATCGCTGAAATTTTGATCTAAGGCGGCAATGTTATTCCCACTAATGGGATGTTTTTTGTTTTTTACGTTACTAGCCGAATCTTCGACGTCAGATTTTTCGATTTTTTTTAGACTGTCGGGACTTTTCGAATTATCGTAGACGGTAGCCAAGTTATTCCCTTGTAACATCTGGAATTTCAAGTGGATAACAGTAAAAATATAAAGCAATAAATTTTTCGGGTTTTATCGTGTTAGTTGCACCAATGTACTTTTCAACATTGTCTCTTGAAGATTTCTGAAGTATCTTCAGCAAAACGTCAGGTGTGTTGTAGCGCAACAAACACGGCAAAATCCAAAAACTACTTCCAAATGAGCCTACAGAAACGAGTGCCAAGAAACACATGCCGACCATTTAGAGCGCAGCGACACAAACTGTGTACTGTTACCTTGCGCATGCCATCTCGTGTTAAGCAGTACAAGAACTGCTCCAGGGATGACTTGGTAAACAGTCGCTGCGTAAACAGTCGCTGCTTTCTAAACGGTAGGCACTATAGGACAGAGACCAAGATATGTCTGACTCGTCGTTTTGAATGTTGTACTATTAATTATGAGACAAATAAGATGCAAGGTGGAGTAAAAAACAATCGCTGAACTACGTTTGACGACGCCGACTAGGCAGAAGCATGTCCGTGAGTGTTTTTTTATCTCCTCGCATTGCTTTTGCCGTAAATGGTTCCATCAATATTATGAGGAAGCTTAATTAAAATATCAATTTACTTACCAAAGCCATAGCTTTATCGAAATCGCTTTCTGTTACAGATGTTTGCCGTTTCAATGTTTTCAAATGCGTTTTAGGAATGGTATTATTGGGATTCAATTCTTTATAGATCTTGCACTCATCCTTTCGTTTTTCGCTAAAACATTCCTCTTGCTTTACAGTTAAAATGTGCACGCCACTAGTCGAATTAGATTTCTTATCTGTGGGTTTCTCCTCGGCTCCTTTAATTTTTTGGGTTTTCTGTTCTTCTTCTTGAATTGGTTCCTTTTTTTCGCAAGGTTCTTGTTTAGCATTCGGAGTATTCAGTGTTTTATCGTTCTTTTTTGAAGAATCTTGATTTTGGTTTTTCGATTTATTGGTGGCGGGCGTCGACTGAACTGTAACGGACGCCTTTGTTTTTTTAACAATTTCTTTTTCTTCTTTACTATTATTAGTTTTACCAGTTGAAGAGGCTGGTAGATCTTTTTTATCAGCGACCTTAGATTTAGCCTTGGCTTTCAATTCATTTTCCCGTTGTTCCGTTTTTCTTGCGTTCGGTAATTCTGGAAAACTATGAATGGATTCGTCATCATCGTAGACTTCATTTTCATTTACTAATTTATGCCCTAATAGTTCCATATAAATGGCTGCTGCTTCCTTTGTTTTTCGAGACGGTCTTGAGTTGCTGCTTATTTTCTCGTTAGATTTTTTAAGCGCATCAACTTTACGTCTAGTAGATGGCTCTGATGATTGACGTGCGATTTCTTTTGCTTTAGCGCTGGTAGTTTGTTTTTCCATGGTCACATTTGATTTTTCATCGGTGGTAGGTTTAACTGATGGTTTTTCAATTTTCTCGTTCTTTTTACCTGTTGATGTGTTATTATCTTCAGGCTGATGAGGAATGTTTTTAGTTATTTTAGGTTTGTTCGCCTCGATCTTAGCCTTCTCATTGCTTTTTTTAATCGTCTTCGCATCATTTTCTTTTTCGTTAGTACCTACGCTTTTCTTAGGCGAATCCAAATCGATTTTCCCCTGTTCTTTAATGTTTTTAGGCGTTTCTTCTTTCTTACAAACGTTTTCCTTCTGTTGATCTTTTTGTTTCGTCGCTGGTTTATCAGCCATCCTCGCACTGCTTCTAGTTTTCGTTGTGCTAACGCTTCTTTCCTCTATTGTACTTTTAATAGTGCTCTGCTGTCTTGAGGATCTTACTCGCATTTGCGTCACGCTTTGTTTACAATTCCTTTTAATAGCCACGGATCTTCTCAAATTTCTAATCACATTCGAGCAAGATGATTGCACGATCTTATTCCTTATCCTCTGGTTTGATGATGTCATCATCATACTTGAAAGTCTTGTGATGATCCTACGATGTTTAAAAGTCTGTTTCCGCTGCTGCAACTGTATGGATTGCGCTAGTTTATTATGAGATCTAGTAAGCCTGATATTGTTTTCCACAACAGTTTTCTTTTGTTTCTTTATAGTGCTTGGGGATGTTTTTTTAGGAGATTTTGGCTTCACAGATTTCATCAACGGCTCATCATCGTCAGATGAAAATTCGGAGGAGGATTTTTCTTTTTGTTCAACTTCGTTCTTCGTTGAAGGTGATTTTATATTCCCCATAGAGCCTCTCGGACGTTTTCTGTGCTGGATGTTCAATTCTCGATGAATATATCTCCCCCGGAAACTGCGTAAACACATCTTAGATTTTACAGGTTGTTTAATAGCGGTCTTTGTAGTAATGTGCTTTGTTGAAATCACTTTGATATCGGTTTTTTGTATTACCGATTTCTTAGATGCAATCTCATTCTTTGTGACGGACCTAGTTCTAACAACATTCTTATTCGTTACTTTCTCTGATAACTTGCTAATCGTCACAGCACGTATCTTTGCCATCTTTTGTTCCTGATATTTTCTCCGAAGAGCCTGCAGAGCCAAAGCATGTCTTCTCTTTCGATCCATTTGCTTACTGATGACCACCGGATCTGCTCTTTTTCTAACACCAAATGCTACGAATGGCTTTTCATCTTGACATTTACTCGGAGCAGTTGTGAGAATTGGCCCATTTTTTGGATATGTCGTTTTAGGTTCATTTATTTTTAATGGTGAATCCATCATGGATGCTCCATTAAAAAAATTCAGATTGGGTGGTAAAATGGGGGTGCCTCTAAAGCACAGAAATGTTAAAAAGTCTTCTGTATTTGGACGCTTCATCGGTAGAAGTTCGATAGGTTCGGGTAGAACATCTTTGCTACGTTCCTGCCTCTCGATTTCTTTTACCGGCGTGATTACCGGACTGCTTACGTTCGAACCTTGAGCAAACTTCCTCTGAGCGTGCACTTTAGTTCTACATATGAAACATTTGCATTACTAATTTTCGAAGAGCGATTTATAAGAAGCAAGAAACGACCTACCTCTTTGGACTTTCTTCCAACATATTAAAACAGGGATCATCTTTCCGCTTTCGTTTAATATCACCTCGATTTACAACCATGACTTCCACACTATCCACGTAAATACAACAAAATGCAATCAAACTTTACGGTACAACGCGATTTAAAACCACATTATGTGTGTGCAAAACTACTAATTAATGTTTAAAAGAAGTAAAGCGCCACTATTTAAAAATATATTTAATATTATCACAATGTAATATAAATAAAAACATTTTGTAATAATTATCTTTATAATTATTATTGTTTGACCTATTTGAACTGGAATGAAGTTAGTGGAAAATCGCTCAGGAGTATAGAGTTGTTCAGTAAAAATATTGATATTTTTAAAACGCCCCGAAAGCAAAGCGTATTATTTATAACAATTAACGCAGGATTTGGGAAAAAATAAATAAAACAAGTCGGAAAATAGATTTTGTTTAATAAATATTTGGTACTCTCGCATACATTTACTTCATAGACTTTACGCATGGAAAATTATTATTTCAAAGTAAACCAATGTCATTACAATTTTTTATAAAGCAAATAAAATAAAAATAGTTCATCATAAAATTTCCAATGTACAATTACGCAAATTTAAATAAACTTACTTAAACTAGACAACATAAAGGTAGTCGATATCCCTAACGAAATATAACAAGTGTTGCCAATATAGCAATATTATTTACAATTCGATAAAATAACTAACTGTTATGCACATGACACGTGATGATTTTCTTATTTTTTGAATAATATAATAGCAAACACATCGTCGCATACAAACATTTTATCGTACACTAAAAACTAGAAACCGCTCAATTTTTTCGTTAATTTTCGGTGTAAGGTGCAATATGATTTGTTATTCATATTACGTATATTTTCCTAGGTTTTCTACACTAATTCTTTTCCTATTTGCAATAGTTGCTTTACGTATTGCTCCGGAACTGTTATTTAACGTTCTATTTAGCCGTAGGATTTGCACCTGTCTGCTTCCTCTCACTCTATGCGTCTTTAGTTTATTTGCCGGAAAGAGTTGACAATTTAGAATCTTTCTAGGTTATAAACAACACATAAGTATCGGCAACCTCCGCACCACACTAATTTAATTAATTATATAATAATATAATCATTAATCCGGGACGGCTGTTTTGAGGACACGAATGGTCCTCATCATCAACCGGTGACCGAATGGTGGAATTCGGTCACCGGTTGACACCATACTTGTGTGTTGTTTACCATACTACGCCACAGTCCTTGCTATCATTATTTATTATTTCTAGGTTATGTTCACCTTGCATCACCTGCCATTTTCTTTTTATGTGCGCTGTTTATTATGTTTATTGTGACATGCATATGGGTTGCTTCGGAACAGTTCCGCAGTAGCTCTTTTAGACAAATCGAAAGCTACTCGTGCGTTCTTTTTTTCAACAAAACGGTGAATTTCCGATGGCTTAACAGCCGAGCGATCCATTCTATAAATAAAATGATTTACCATTTCAAATTTGTCAACTCAAACGCACATCTACAAAAAAAAGACAAAATATCACAGAACAACATGTTAGTTGAAAGGGCTTGTTATGCATATTTTATGGCGCATCTTATTTAACCATTGTTTTAAGCTGGAATTTAGTGAATTTAGTCACGTAAGCATAAATAGGAGTGAAGTTGTGTATTACGTTTGCTACGGAAAACGAAATTAATAAAATTTCCTAGTTATTTGGTTTTCTTTTAATATCCTTATATGGCATGTATCACTTTAAATAAATGATTAATTGATTAATTAAATTTAAAAAACACGTTTCATTTTTACAATAGCTTATTTACTGTATTATTTTTATGGTTACAATAATCTGCATTTGTAGTTGCAACAAAACATTATTACATTATAGTATTTTATATTTCACAGTTTTCCAAATTAAAAGGTTTAAAACACAAATCCAAAAATGGTATCTTGCAACAACATTTCCTAAAAATGTGCCTACCTACTTTAAAATTGATCCTGTCATGCAGGCTTTAAGCTTGTTCATAAAAGGATTACAAACTAGTTAAAACCAATTTGACCAATGGTGTGAAATTGTTGAACAATCCAACTGAATTCGTCGAAAACTGATTTGTGTTTCTTCCTTTTATGGCACTTTCATATATTTTGTACATGGTCGATTTTGTATTCAGTTATAGAAATTTCTTTGTTCTTTTTTCAAGTTTAAACCCGAAATATTTTACAATTTATAGTCATTAAATAGTGGCGGACCAATGTGGCCAAGTTTGAATTAACTCATAAAGTTTCTGCCCTGGACTAGTGGAATTAGTAAGTTGTCGCGCTGCGAGCAATGTATAATTCCCATCGATGTATTTATCGTTCACACCAACTCTGATTACTTCCTCCGCAGCTAATAGCATCTCAGTTGTTGGAAGGGAACTTTCGAAAAACCCAATAAACGCTATTCCGATGCTCGCGTTATTGTAACCGTCTGTGTGCGAACCTTGATTCGTCCAATCTCTACCGACGTAGATATATCCATCACCTCCGATCAGGAAATTATATCGGATGTCTGGGAAAGATTTGCTGTACACATCGTACTGTTGGATGTCTAGCACTTGAGCTTTACAATCGGCCAAAATTCGACAGGATGTGGTGGCCGTGTGGTGTATGATAACGTAAGGAACTGGCGTTTCTAAAGTAGCGATTTCTGATTCCGCCGGCGAAGCCAACCACATTCTGCGATCTACCCATTTTGGGACCATTGTCACGTTGTTATCTGGATCTGAAATTAAAGAAATCAGGCCGTTAAAAGTAGTAAGGCGAGCAAGTTATTTGTTTCAGCGGCGGCACCGTCAGGTTACAATAAAAAATACCAATACACTTTCGAAATTTAATAAAAACTCAAGTAAAGAACGCACTTCCGTTTTAAATTTAAAGCAAATTGGGAGATATTAAAATCTGAAATGTTTTCCTTTGTCCCTGTTAGAGTGTTATAAGAATCTCCAATGCACTGTTTCAGCCGGTATTGACGAGATGGAGAACGTGGCTTAAAGCTGTTTTATATAAAATTATTCAATTTTTTTAGATACTATTTCCAAATTAGAGAAAACCAAGCTTTCATTACATGAAGCGCTAAATATAGTAGATGGCCTTAAAGCCACGTTAGGAAATCTAACAGATAATGTAGGAAAGTTCAATCAATTAGGTGCAGTTTTCAAACAATAGTGCATGTAGACAAGAGTTCAAGTGAAAACCAAAAGTACGAATGTAATGCGAACGACCATTTTAAATTCGCGAACATCACATCGTTAGACGCAGAACGCTCATTCTCCAAATACATATTTTCATCTCGCCTCGCCTCGTAGCTGTATGACTGAGTCATTAATGGAAGCCATGCTAATGATACAATATTACAGGGAATTTTTGCGTCAATCTACATCAACAACACAATCAAAATAAAATAATTAGATACATTATTTTAAATATTGATAGTACCGAGCCGTACGCTACTGAGAAAGCACTAGTTTCTGCAGGATTAGTCATATGCTACCGAAGAGTAGCAAGTCCAATAAGCTCACTTCACTTTACGAAACGCATTACTCAAGTGTTTTGCATAGTTCAAAGATTTAAAAATTACCAATACGAAGACATTGATGATTTTGTTTGAAATTGTTCAAACAAAATCATTATTTTTCAACCTACATCAGATGTTTGTGTTGACGGAAGTTGCTTTATTTTAAAAGCTGCATTCGTCAACTTAAGAGAAATACTGATAATTTATTGTTATTTTCTATGCATTTTTCAATTTAATTTTTAACATTTTTAACATGGGCTTTGAGTATGCTCTTGTAACGTTTATCTCTGATTTCCTATATCGGGCCAGTAAGAATTTTAATTGTCGCAGATCCTTTTGTCAAGTTGAAGAGAAATCTTAATTCCTTTTGTGATTTGCATGTTGATTATTTATAAGATTTGAACAGTAAATTACTTAATGTGATGGATTATGAATAGCACATCACTACTTGACAGTGGCGTAGTCGATAATTTTACGAATTCTACGCAGGCATTCGAGCCTAACGTTTGCCATAAAATTGGAAATTTAAAATTATATTATATACTGACCAAGGTAATTGTAATTTGTGGAATAAAAACCAAAGTTGTTTCTTGTAGATAAGTATTTTATTAGATTAGTAATGTACATCAGTCTTATAAGTATGTATAGATTGATTTATTCATAAAATCATACAGAAAAAGCGTAAACGTGATATTAAAACATTGCTTTTCTTTTTTCCCCCTCATGAGCCGATACACACTGTTTTTTTTTTAATTTCACAAAGAAATTTTGAAAATAAATAAATTTTGTTACATGATTTTGATCTTATTATATAATCTTAAGTAAGTTGTACTTATTACACACTAATTTTTCATTCCGCATCTTCGTGAAACGCAGCCAGACAATGTATGGATATCAGTGTTGCCAACTTAGTATAATGCTTTGTTCTCCCATCAAATGTCATACATAGCAAACTGGTATTAACTACGTGTACTGTGGATTTGCCAAAGATCAGTAAACGAAAATGTTGACAGAAAATAGCTTAATTTTTAGGATCTGTATTATTTAATATCATTAGTTAAACATTAACTGCAAAATTGCATTAAGACCGATACCGAGTTTTAGAAGGGATTTTTTAATAGTACGAGGGAAACGAGCGAAATTTACCACTAGATGGCACTATAATAAAAACAATCGACAAAAAAAATCAGTCGGCCGCGTAATTTAGTAGCGTTTCGTTTCGTGGGATGATCTTTTACGATTTTAAATGTGGCTTAATTCAACAACAATGCATCGATCGACTTCATTCATGACTGTTTTGCAGAATTTAAGCGTGGACGTACTGATGTTAGTTACGAATTTCGTGAAGGTCATCGATCAACTTGCTGTTGTACCGGAAAATATCAATGCTGTGCGAGAAATGATTGAAGGGGATCGACATGTGACATATCGAGAGATAGAGGCATCTTTTGGGCCAAAATCAACAAAAGTTGCTCGTTCACGAAGCGCTTCAAAAAAAGACGATTACTTTTTTCTTCCGTAAAACTGGGCCTGTTGCTATCGTTGTTCTTGAAGATCGAAAAACAGTTGGCATGCTAATTGGTATACGACAATTTGTTTGCGTCAAGTCTTCGATGATATCAGAAAAAACAGCAACACATCGACACATCAACCTTCACCACAACAACGCTACCTCTCACACAGTACATCGATTATTTAAAGGAGAATAACATCGAATAAATGACTCAGTGTTCGTATTCGCCCGACTTATCACCTAATTACTTCTTCCTGTTCCCTTTTGTCACGAGCAAATTGCGTGCTGAGCGGTTTTCGACATCGGAAGGGGCCGTTGGAGCATTTAAAAGGTAAGTTTCTGAGATATTCACTTCAGATTTAATTGGTTTCTTCGAATGTAAAAGTGCTTAAAACTTAAAAGCGAATGTTTTGGGAAAGGATAAAGCGTTTCTTTTTTTCCCGATAAAATATCCGGAAATTTGTAGGGTTCCCCCTCGTAACTATTGTGTTCAAAGAAAAACTTCCAATTCAGCCCGGTTGATCGCATTAAATCATAAACAGTTCGAGAACAAATTTCACGGTATCTAATTGGCTCCGATTGTGATGTTTCTTTTAAAAAACCCAATTTTAAAATAGTTCCATTCTACATCATAAATACTACACTGAAATTATAGAATTTCCTCAAATTTACTGCTGATTTCTTCACATGTTGCATTCGTTAAGGATTCATGATCAAATATGGGATTTCTTTTAATATTGGCAACATTGAGGCACACAACAAGATAAAATACTGGCGAAATTAAAAAAAAAAAATTGCGTGTAAATACATTTTTGTTCCTTTTTTTCCTTTCTTTTGTTACATAATTTGCAGTTTAGCTTAACGCTGTTAACTGCTGTTATAGATAGTTTTAGCCTTAAAAAAAGTGTGTTGAACTGTTGATTTAATGCAATGCTACAAAGCGCTACGTACGCGGTATGTTATAGAAAAGAATGCATTGATCCAAAAGCCTGACATAGTAGAAGAGGAATATATTTTATAAGAGCCTTTTCTTAACTTTTTTTAATGTTAAAACAACCTATACTCTTACAGTTTTATTGAATATACGCATTATGTAATTCAAAAGTATTTCTGCATCGATATTCAGCATATAATAAATGTTATGATTCGCAAAAAGTTTGTTTAAGTGTGTAATTATGATAATAATCGATGTTTGACCAGTGCGACCATTTTCTTATTGTCTCCTCGAGTTTCTGGCCACTCCTAATGCCGTTACTTCCCTCACCAATTATCTGCGTGGCGTAGACCACCATATAATCCGGACTGATATAGCCCTTCTTCACGCCCAAATTGATCAGATTTTCGGCGGTCTTCACCTGATTTTCCGGCGGTGCGACGTACTTGAATGATCCCATAAAAGCGATTCCGATGGCGTTGTCGACACAGATGGGTAGTGTGGCGCTCACATCCGACCATCCGCGACCTTCGTACGCGTTGCCATCGCCGCCCACTAGGAAATTGTAGCGAATATCCCACAGAGAACTTCCTTCCTTGTGGCTGCTTTGAAGATGGCGGACCAAGAAGATGCATTCGCTTTGATTCAGGCAAGCGCGGGTTGACGTTTCGACGATAAGCACCTTCAACACCGGCGTATGTAGTGGTTCGGTTTTGGAGGGAGGTTCTGCCACCCATTTTCGTCGGTTAATTATACGTACGTTTGCTGTAAAATAAGATAATTTCGTCTATAGAATATATCATTAATTTGTGCTGTATACACGATGCACTACTAGTGATAGGGTTAAAATTATATAAAAATTGAAAATTTAATAATAATAATAATTTCGTCCACAATATACAACGTTTGGTAAACAAGATAACATCACAACTTGTGAAAGGAGCGTAGTGAAAATGGGACCTATAAGTGCTGTGTTTACTAATGGTTTCGTTACCTTCGTTGCACAACAATTTTGATACGTTCCCCATCTTGTTATGACTGAAGGCTGAAGATGGAGATAAGGAAAGTACTAGCCATTTGTCTTTATATAAGGCAAGCCTTGTAGGTGCTTTCAAGAAAACTTTTTAGGTGTAATTAATCGGAAATTGCTCTCTAATAAATTCCGTAACTCTATGAAAGGCGCGGGCAGTGCAGCACATTTTTCAAGATGTCTTTAAGCAATTTTCCAGCTTTAAGCATATTAGTTCAACACTGCTGACAGCTACTTCCGCTATTGAATCAGCAATTACCCGTTCTATTATTACGCTGGCGCTTTACATATAAAACATCAGTAATGACGTGAACTATGCTCCGCCCTAACGCATCCATGGTTTCGTCTGTGCTCAACCAGCAGCAACAAAATTAAAACCGATATAGGAGACATATCGGTTTTAATTTTGTTTACGACTTTTGTGTGTATTTTTGGGAGATTTTTAAAGACTAGATGGCGCTTCTTCAGGAGGAAGAAAGGTGGTAGGGCACAGTTAGTGCGGTAATTCAACATGTAAACCACGCCAAAGGCAAAGCTAACTGAGCGGCAAACGATTCCAGAGGCGAAAATCAACAGAAGTTGATAACATGGTTCACGTGAGTTACCAAGTAGGTATAGAAAAATAATTTTGACACTACATATGGTAAAAATTCCTGCAAATATTCGAAATGAATATGGACATGTGGCATTTTATAGTATTCGGAGGGATTTTAAGCGACTGAAAATGTTTGCCTTACCGATTTACCAATTCTTTCAGTAATTTTCAATGTCTGGGTAAGTATGTATGTATTTAACATCCCGTATATAGCGACCATGATAAATTAAAAAAAAAACAATCGTTTAATTTCACAACCAATAATATATATTTATTCTATATATAAAATTAACAAATTTACAGCAAAATATGTATATATGCAAGTAATATACCTACAATAAGGTACTTAATGGTACAAATTAACACTATAGAGGTATAACTAGAACAATGATTAAAATATCACTCACTGGATCACAATTATTGTGAAATACATGGCGTACAATATGGTATTTATCCCATTAGACTGCGTTAGAGCGCCCTCCGAGCTAGGCACTTCTAGTTCGGATTGAGCAATGCCGATGGAACGTGTTATTGCTGCACCGAGGTCATATTTAATTGGAAGTATACGGGTTATTATTGCTATTGTTGTTTTTCTAAGCATCAGAGCCATATTGCTCTATGCCGGCTATTGTTTTTCTAGCAGGAGCGAAAGAAGTTGCTCCAAGTTGCTGTGACCTTACCAACACAAACAACGTGCAACTCGTGCTCTGAGTGCTCTAGAATTACGTTTTATACAGGGTGTCCAATTAAGTTCTATACATTTGCCAAACTTTTTTATTATCAACGAGATACTCTTTGCGAAATATTCTGCTTTCTCAAAATACATCCAAATTTCATTTATAACGTACAGGGTGATCGAAAATTTAAATTGACCTGAGAGGGAGGTACTATTAATTTTTATTTCAGAACAAAATATTCACCTACAGATAGTTCATACAGTTCTTGCAGACAATTCCTTCAATACGTTTATAATTTTCGCCGACAATTAATTTTATCTTGCGCGCTTAGCGGAACAACTTATTTAGTTGTGTCTGGTTCGACAGTTCTTCAATAAAAAAATTGAAAATGCTGTTTTTATGAATGTTATTTTTAATTTTGTGATCATCCTGTACGTTGCAAATTAAGTTTAGTTAAGTAGGTTAATCATGAGTTTTGAGGAAGCAGAGCATCTTTTCTCCGTAAAATTGATATTAAAAGAGTTTCCTCAAATGTAGAGAATTTAAGCGGCCACAAGTACATATATACAAGTGGCGCAAAACGATCTATACTATTTCCTCGCGTAACTGCGAACGCAAACCGTATAGTGGCAATTTGACATACATATTATATTATATAAGCCGTTTCATTCGCCTAGTAGCCGTGGAATGGTGGTCGAGTCACCAACATGCTGCAGCAATAATACTGTATTATGAAACGAATTTCATCATTCAGACAAAGCAGAGTAGTCGTACCCAAGAAATCTAGAAAGCAAGGGAATCTTTATCACTGTGCAGGAACTTCTTCTAGAATCCAAGAATGATGGCGTAACGGAGGACCGCACACAACAATTCTTCCTCGTGTATTTCCGTAGCATACTATAATACTCGAGGAAATCGAATCGTGGTGCGCGGGTCATCATCCACCGTCGCTGTTTTATAATCTCCAAACAGTGGAAAAATTACATCCATAAGCCAGGCAGAATACAATCCTTTTTTGCAATGCACATTTCAGACGAAACATTCGACATTGTTAATCTTGTAATGCTCTCTATATGTCGGTTAATAAACATTCGCTATTGGTCAACAGAAAATCTATGGGAATTACATGAAGAATCACTACATTCTCTTTTTTAATTAAGAGAATCGTACCATTACTTTCACTGCTGAACGTTAACATGCTTCCTGAGCTATATAGGACTGGTGTTGATCCCCAAAACCGTTAATTTTCAACAGGATGGAGCAACGGCTCGCGCAGCACGTTGTATCATTTCACGTTTTGGTCAAACACTGCGGCCAGCACGTGTCGGTGGCAGATTTTTTTACGGGATATTTAAAGCAACAGGTTTGTTGCCATCGCTTCGGTAACCCTCAAGAACTAAAAGAAAGCATTATGCTTAATTAATCGGGAGATTCTCAATCGCGTGTTCGAAAATGTTACAAATCGTTTAAGGCACTGTATTGATAACAACCTTTTAGATGTCATATTTAAGAAATAAAACAGCATTGTTGCACAGATGTTTAGCTTTTTACCTTTCTAAATAGTAAATATACTAGTTTGAAATAATGCGAGTTCGTTTTGCGCCACGCTGTATAAATGTATATTAAGTTATATTTTTATTTTATTTTCATCTTCATTATGAATAACTTACACAGTCACCATGGATTATTTAGATAATAGTTACATCCCCGATTTAAAAAAATTATTATTTTGGTAACTTCTTAATTGCCGTGGGAATGGTATATCAACTCTTAGTTCGCTATTATAATATTCCTATTCACATTATTGAACTATGCACTAGAAGGTATGTATACAGGGTGAGTCATAACCTCTTATGGAAATATGCATATTAGATAGTTGCCGAAGGAATAAAAAAATCAACGGACATTCTGTATACAATGCATAAAAAGATGTAAGATTGGAAAAAGTAAAGGTAAGGGAGAGTAAAACAAATGTAGGTAACCAGGATCCACAACTTTGAAAAACGAATAGTAAGTGGATGAATTTGATTTTTAATTCTTTGTAATCACTATGTACACTGCCGTTCAGTGAAGTTCGGTCATACAATAAAAATCACACTGTATACAATTATTAATACATAAAATTAGAAAAATATTAAGCATACACTCTTTTCTAAGGGATTAAAGCCATAAATTATTATGTAAAGTAGAAATATTGCGACAACCACAATAAAGTCCCTATTATTATCATTTTAAGAATTTCTCGGAAGTACCGATCTTTTGAAACGGGTCGTTTGGGGATTATTAACGAACAATACATTTAGGAAATATACCGCAGCATCACTCTTGTTTATTTATCACAGGCGTCAAGATATAAATTTGCTTCATTTTACTGTTGAACGTGTGTTGGTGTGCATCTGTTGTTTTTGCGCGAAAGTTTTAAGAAAATTTACTTCAAAATGGCACGTGGCAAGCCTACCACTGTAGAAAAACGTTCACGCATTGTTACGCTGTTTGAAGAAGGATATTCGGGGCGACAAATTGCTGAAAAAATAAATATGAGAAGTTCAACAGTAAATGACATCATAAAGCGATATCGGACAACTGGAACTATAGAAAATCGTGTTCGTTCTGGAGCATCTAGGAAAACAACAAAAGCTGAAGATTTGAGAATTGTATTATTAAGCAAACGCAATAGAAAATTAACAGCGCCACAAATAGCAGCCGAAGTCAATCGCGGCCGTGAAGAAAAAGTTTCGGCGAGTGCGCTTCAACAAGCGGACTTTCATGGACGCATTGCCATTCGAAAACCCTTATTACGTCGGGGCAACAGAGGGCCCGTTCTCATCTAGATTGGTCGTTAGATGATTGGAAACACGTGCTTGGGAGTGACGAGTCAAAGTTTGAGGTTTTTGGGCAAAATCGACGAGTTTATGTCCGAAGATCTAAAACCGAAAAAATGATCCCGAACTGCATTGTGCCTACAGTGAAGCAAGGGCGTAGTTCTGTGTAAGTGTGGGGATGTTTCTCCTTTGCAGGGACGGGAGATTTATACAGAGTGCAGTGTGTAATGAGGAAAGAAAATTATTTTGCAATACTCCAGAATCATGCAGTGCCATCAGGATTGCGTATAATAGGCCGTAACTTTACATTCATGCATGACAACGACCCAAAACACTGCGTTAATGTGTAAGAACTATCTACAGGAGCAAGAAGAACAGCACACCCTGAAAGTAATGACATGGCCCCCACAAAGCCCAGATTTGAACCCTATAGAATTGTTGTGGGATGAACTGGACAGGAGGATCCGAAAAATATGCCCAGCTTCACAAGAACATTTACGGAATATTCTGCAACATGAATGGATTAATATTCCACAATCCGTTTTAACAAAACTTATCGAAAGAATGCCTAGAATATTTCGAGCGGTGATTAACAGCAAAGGAGGTTTTTTCGATGAAAAAAAAAGAATGTTCAGTATGTTATATTAGGCCAGAATAACTTTTTATTTATTTATTTTTGTCTTTTTTACCTGTACATACAATAAAATTGCACTTTGTTTTTAGTTTCGTTTGTTTCTGTAACCTTTTCATGTTTTTTACCAACCGACCGAACTTCTCTGAACGGCAGTGTATATCCTTTATATAGACGACTCTTGGTAAAATCTTTTTTACAACTTGTCAACTTTCAGAAATGTATAGCCAATTTTTCCTTTCGAGGTTGAGAATAACCCTGTATATGTAGAGATCATTTAATAGTTTGGACCAGACATCGGAATGAGATTCTCGATTAAAGCAAATGGTTCTATTATTGTTAAACAACAAGACGGACTTGTAAGTATCTGTTCCATCTAATAACAATCAGTTAATTTTGCTGGCCCAGTGTGGCCACGTCTTAATTAAATTATAAAGTTTTTGTCCGGGACTCCTGAACTTCGACAATTGCCGCATTCCGAAGAGCTTGTAATTTTCCTGGATGTAATTCTGGGCGACGCCTATTCTGATTAGTTCCTCCGCGGCTATCAAGGACTCGTTCATAGGAAGGTCATTCTCGAATGTCCCGACAAATGCTATTCCGATGCTCACTGTATTGTAACTTTTGACGTGAGCACCTAGTTTGGTCCATCCTCTCGCTTCGAAGACGTAACCTTTTCCGGCTATTACGAAATTATAGCCGATATCCGACCATCCGTTGCTATCCATGTGGAAGTCTTGGATGTCTCGGACAAGGCCTTCGCAAACATTCAAATCAACGCAAGATTCAGTCGCCGTATGATGAATGACGACCAAAGGCACTGGCGTTTTCAACTTAGTGAGCACTTCCTTTTCCGGTCTGGCGTTCCACATCTCTCGGCTGACCCATTTGAACGTTGAGTTGCCGAAAGGATCTGCAAACGAAGAAATCGTTAGCACGTCCTTGACTATTCTATTTATAAATAGCGTGTCGGAACTCTTATTGCCGTTAGGCTGTTCAAACCACTTATCACTACAACGAGGAAGTGCAATTAGTTTATCAACTAAGCACTAAATTAAGTACTCCAACATTGTAGCAATGGAACACTGATACACTGAAACACTTTACTATCACTTTTATCACATCACTTCACGAAAAATGGACGCATGTTTACGGTCAGATAGTGAAATGTTTCAGTGTTGTAACTAGGCTTAGACATTTTGCGTATGCTTTAAGCTATCAATATTTACTCATTGAAAAATCACAATCAAGGATGGGTTACTTCCTGGTATTTCATAACACCATTGCATAGTTATTTAGGAACCAAAAGGGTGTACTTTTCCACATGAAACAAGCTATCTGACCATTGTTGTTAATTAAAGGTATTTATTAGTTCCGGAGCTATTGCCGCAGAGTAGCATCAGAGTGAATTAAAAAAGTCGCTAGATTAGTCTACAAACTCATGTTTGGTTGAATCTGATTTTTTTTAGTTAGCTGAAGTTACTCCCTTATTGCATTCAGCCTTGCGTGCTTGCTTCAGCGTACGCACAACTCTTATAGTTGCAATGCCTTCTTGTAGACGCGTAAAAGTAGTTATTTATTGGGTGCTCCCTCATTGATGAAAATAAAAAAGTTTCTGAGAAGCATGCCTTGTTGATTTTAAAGTCCTGAAGTGCTTTCTTACTCTTATGACCAAATTTAAAAGGGTTCACGTTGCTTTTAGTGCAACTGTATTTGTCCTTTCGGAATTTGCTCACAATTCTTTTAGAGCCCTCAAATAACAGAAATACATAAATAGGTAGATGCATTTGCCTTCATAAAAATGTGGGACAACTCATATGAGCTTGTTTTGACGTTTTTTTTTTGAATCTTGTGATTAAAATGGTTGTAACAATAATAATAAACGACCATCTGAACAGGGTCTTTTCGAAAGGATAGATGGGCACTAATGGTCCCATAAGATTTCCAGCTCGTTCTCCTTATTTAAGTCCTTCAGACTACTTTCTTTGGGGACATTTAAAAAATGTAGTCCACGAAAATCTTTCAGAAATGTCGAAGAATTAAAAGAGTTTATTAAGATGGATTAAGATGGATAATTTTACGAAACCAGGACAGCCTTAATTAGGCGATATTTAAAATGTGTAGAAGGTGGTGGAGGAACTTTCGAGCATTTACTTTAATTTAATTTCGCTTTTACTTTGAAGGATTTTGTTGTTATATTTGGCTTTTAGGTTTTGTCGGAATTTATTATTTATTTATTATTATCTCTAAGAAAGATAATCTTTTACATCTTCGTGTTAATTTTATAAAAATTATTATTTTCCTGGAAATTATAACAGATAGGTTGGTGGCAGTTATAAGGAAGATTATCACGAACGTGTTGCAGATTCCAAAAACTGAATAGAAAATAGGGTATTCCATTAAAAGTTAGGTTGCCCCACCTAACGGCAACACAACTAATTTAAGATATTTTCATGGCCTTTACCGTAAATTTATAATATAGCTTTCAGAAACCTTTATTCGTTTCCGTGATATCGTGTTGTCCTTTTTTTTATTATTATTATTTTCATTGCACATGTAAAATGAACCGGTTTTAAGCAATCAATGCAAAGTAAATAACTATCTGAACAGGTTTCTAAACAAATTGTACATTTTTTATTTTCATATACTTCACGGTCTTCTACATTAGCTTTTTTATTTTCCAGATTTTATTAATGGCTTTCTTCTTCGGTTCTCAAATTAATGTAACTTTGAAAGTTAGGAATGTGCAGTAGATATTCTATATATCCATATAGTAACTAGTATTATTTTATAATTTAACTATCGTATCGGTATTTTATGGAATAACTAGTATATATCACTTTACGAAGAGAAATATACATATTTGGGTCAAAAGAATCACGGAGCGTCAGAAATTGACTTTCATCATGTTTTAATCCTCCATTTCTCACTTATCATTATTATATGAATAACACAAGAGATTCACGATCGTTTGAGCATATCAATCCCGATAGAGGAGCGCGATCTGAACAACCTGCTACAGACCTTGTTGTGTACACAGGATGACATTGAAGAAAATTACATTGCGATAGGGGACCATGGAATAATAAAAAGAAGGTCTTATATACCGATATCGATAAGCCGTTTGGATATTGCAAGCTTTTTTAGAAAATTTATTTGTTTTCAATATCTCATAACAAAATATAATCGCTACTTGATCGATATGAGCTTTAAAAATAACAAAAAGATAACAATGATTAAATTTTAAAAATATATAAGGTACTCTAAAGAAGCTGTTCAAATTGATAGCCCTGTTCTTGGATACACTTTTCCAATATTTGTGTTAAATGATTGACGACATCTTTGAAGCATGTCTGGATTATTACGGCATCTATCAGCAGACTCCATACAATTCCTATTAACCGAAAATGAAAAATCGAGGGGACTAAGAGTTGGCCATGGTATAGGTTGTCCATTTCTAATCCACCTACTTCCAAATGGTCTTTGCAAAAATTCCCTTGCTCTTTGAGAAAAGTGAGCTAGCACATCGTCATATTGCTTAGAATAATGGTCAATGAGATATTTTTTTAATAAAGTTCATTTTCCAAAAAGATTGATAGGATTATACCTAGTAGAAATGTCTTTCGGGTGATGTCGCGTAGTTAAAATTTTTTACTTGACGTTTCGCTGACCATGCTGTCAGCTTCTTCAGAAGATTTCTAAAGACTGTCTAAAACAGTCTTTAGAAAAGTAAGTAAAATTTTAACTACGCGACATCAGCCGAAAGACATTTCTACTATGGATTACGGTCGTGAAAGCCTACACTCAACTATATATGTATCTGCCCGGACATTAATAGAAAACCCAATGGTGCATATTACATAGGTTCCAAACATCATCGCGACGATTAAAACCTGCTCCCATCGGTGAACAAGACTAATGAAAATTTTGTTCTTGACTTTGCCACCACTCGCAGAACTAATTTTTCTACCTCAAAACAGCTTATTCGTTTGCAAGAGTACGACGAGTTGTGGTAACCCCACTATTACCTTTTGTCTTTTTGGAACAGATACACGCAAATAAATGTTCTAACATTAGAGACATGTCTTAATGGATCTATCGGGGTAGATACATCGAGTTTCGCAGGAATTTAATCTAGCTTCACCATAACACACAATCATGTTCCTGATTTCTTCAATTGTATACAGAACCATTTTCAAAAGGAATTTTAAAAAACGAAATTATAATAATTTCATAGCCAACTAAGATAAGCGTTAAAAATACGATATTAAATTAATTTTGCAGCAAGCAACAATTACCATTCAAAAACATCGTTTCACACGTATTACTTACACTCTTATGAATGAAGCGTGATCCCTGTCAATGCACTTTTTTAACAAAAAACGCATGATGTACACATAAACACAATGTTTCCTCACATTTTAGTCACGACTTGCTTCCGTTAATATTAGTCCTACAAAAAGCTCGAATTATTTGGAAATAATAAAAACAAGCAACAAGCCCTTGGATCAACTTGGCATCACAAAACATAATTTCGCACTCTTTTGTAGATGGTACGGGGGGTGAATAGGAATATAACTGCTTACGGATATATGAAGCACGGCGTATATTTAATACAGCTTGTAGTACTACGAATTTAAAGCTCAAATATCTCAAAATTATTATCGAAAATGAAAATCGTATTCATTTAACAAGTTGATTGCTACGAATATCATATATGGTACTCATTTAGCGTGTTTAACACCCATATTCTTTTAATATGAGTACCTTAAATGACTTCTTGGTAAAGTAAAGAAAAAATCAAATTCAGGAAGAAATGTTAATATTGTCGCAATTGAAATATTCTTGTAGGGCTACATCTATTGGCTAAATTATAAGGGCACGCTCTGCATGGACGAGCGAAACAAATCAATTGTAAATATTTGAGACGATGAACTGTACGAATCTGTAAGTGAAAATAAACCTAAAATAATTTGCCGGGTTTAGCGAATCTTGTAGAAATGTTTATTCGTATGGAGGGAGTTTTTTTATGTTATCTAGCTATGAAAACAACGAGTTAGAAAACAAGTAAAATTTTATTTTTCACTAGAAGAACACTAACACGTTTACTTCAACATTTTTCCAACAACGCTATGAATCCGAAAAAGAAATTTTCGTAATTCTGCAAAATACGACTCCAAGTCATCATTCCATAAAGAGCAACGCCCTCCCCAGTATTTTTTTAAGTTTTGGAGAATGGTAATAGTCACAGAGGGCGAGGTAGGGAGGAGGTAGGGAAGTTGTAATTCCTCAAAGTCGCTTTCATTGGCTACTGCTTGAACAGATCGTGCTTTGCAGTTGTTGTGCAGAAGTAGAGTTTTCTGTGTTTTTCCGCGAATAGCCGCTTTCAAGTTCTTAATTGTACCTTAAGAACCCTTACGCGTCCCAGAACACCGTGGCCATCAATTTTCCCGCCAATTTTTTCGCCTTCTTGAGAGATATTCTTTATTTCTCTAGCAATAACTGAGGCGGTCAATCGGCGCCAAATCTTCAACTTTGTCGGTCTTCCATACTTCGGATCATCATGGATGAATTCTCTGTCTCATTTGAATTGCTTCTTGAGTTGGAAATACGTCTGCATAGACCGCCATCGTTCCCTCATGGATATTCTTCGGGCCTGCCTTCTTTTTATAGAAATTTTATAACGTGTCTGTGTTCAAGATCAAATCACTTATTTTCACTTCTCTTAACTGATATACACGAATGACAAATTGGAACTAAACTTGAAGGTGACACTATAAAGTATCGCAGAAACTTGACACATGGGAATTGCCTCGCTAACATAAAAAAAAACTTCTTTCGTAACATATGAGTCTACATGATTTATTCGTATCTATGCAGTATAGAATAACGTAGATTAATGGGTGATTTTCCCAATACTAATTTTTCCTGTGTCCTGTGCGAAGAATAGTTGGACGTGTAAAGATAAAAATATCATTGCTTTAAGCCGTTGTAAAAACCTTTTATGACGGCTTTATCGCGAATTTGTTATAGATTCCGATAAAATTATAATAATAAGTGTAATAACTCAAAAAAGTTTCCCATAAAGAATGGCCATAAGATTTGTATGTTACATCTTATGTTTCATCCATTACGTCTCTGTCATTTTTTCAAATTATTAACCGGAAGAAATGTATGAATTAATTGTGCATGATACGTTTTTATATGACTCACTTACTAAGAAAAGAAAAGGAAAGAAAACAAAAGAGAAGAGAAGAGAAGAGAAGAGAAGAGAAGAGAAGAGAAGAGAAAAGAAGAGAAGAGAAGAAAAGAAAAGAAAAAAAAAGAAAAGAAATGAAAATATTGCAGTTATTAAATGCTAGGATGCTAATGCAAGCTTCTCTGTATTATATGAACCATTCCTAATAAGAAATCTTTACTGAGCTTAGCTTTTTTGATTTTAACTTAAACCTAACGTACATTCTTTTGTAACTTACCATCTGGATAATTGTTAGGAACATTCAGATCTTCTTCCACGGATCCTGACGAACCATTGGGAGCTGATTCTTGATCAGAAAATCTGATGAGCAGTATCACCGTGACGCCGACGATACTCGCCACTAGACATATCAGTATGGTGGTCGCTATAATTAGTTGCTTGCCTGTTAGGTTTTGAAGCCATTTCTTTCCTAAAACGATTATTTGTAATTAATTTTCTTTAAAAGCTAAAAATATTGTTTTCAATTTAAATTAATCTAATATCACGATCAGACGCGACACTTTAAAGCACCATTAAAGCACCCTTAAAAAAATTATAAGTCCTCCTCTTGGTAATATCGGATTTTTATTTTATGAATGAAATCAATAGAAAGCCCAACCATTACGGATTTACTTCGCTGTTCTATTTTTAAAGTTTACATTATATGTATATGAACATTTCACGTGAATTTTTATACGCTATCGATGCCAATAATCGTGCACTATAAAGAATACCAATTACATAAACATTTGCTCGGATATTGTTCTATTTCGACACATATTGCAACAATTATCGCATAGTTTTGTATTATTTCACTAAACAATTTATACAATGATACCACTGTCTTTACGACAATAATTTAAATCTATATACTGCAGACTAGTAGATATACAGTACGTTCGAGCGCCCTATATTCAGAACATGATACCCGAACGCGCTAATGCGACCCTTAAGGCAACGAACAATCAGTATACACTACCGTCCATATTAGTTGGGACACGCAAATAAATTTATTTATTGCATTTTATTAATAGCGATTAAAATTAAAGTATAAAAGTAAAAAAAAAAGTAATTCTAACGAAAAATAAACAAAAACTTCTTAAACATTCCGTTCATCAAAGAAACTCCCTTTTGCGCGAAGAACAGCTTTTACAATCCGAGGCATCCGCTCCACTAGTTTTTCAAGGACTCTATTTGGCATATTAGTCCATTCCTCCTGTAAAATGTTCCACAGGTGGTCTACGGAGGTAGGGCATACTTTTCGGATCCTCCTGTCCAATTCATCCCATAACAGCTTGATGGCGTTTAGATCGGGGCTTTGCGGCGGCCATGTCACTATTTGTAAAGTGCCATTATGTTGTTCTTCATTTAAGAAATTTTTACATATCACTGCTGAGTGTTTGGGGTCGTTGTCCTGCATGAATACAAAATTTTCGCCGATTACACGTTGCCCCGATGGTATTGCATTTTCTTGCAGTATTTCTAAATAACCTTCTTTTCGCAAAATACCTTCGATTCGCTTCAAGTCTCCTGTACCGGCGCAGGAAAAACAACTCCAAACAGGCACAGAATTTCGTTCTTGCTTGACAGTTGGCACTACACAATCCTGCAACGTTCTTTCGCCTTTCGCTCTTCTTACAAAAGCGCGCCTTGATTGTCCCAACACCTCAAATTTTGACTCATTAGTCCATAGCTCCCTTTTTCAATCATCCACTGTCCAATTTTTATATGTTTCTGCCCACTGTAGCCGTTTTTGCCTGTTTCCCCGTCGAAGTAGAGGTTTTCTTGTTGCAATGCGGCTGTGAACATTTCCAGCTTTTAATCTTCTTGTCACTGTAGTAACAGAAATTTTTCTTGCATGGTAGCGATTCATTTCAGTGGCGATTTTTAGGGCTGTCAGTCTCCTATTTCGCTTGCTCAGCAATTTTATACGCTCATTGTCGGCGTGAGTTGTTGTTCTCTTACGACCTGAACGTGCCCGATCTCTTAAACTGCCCGTGCGTTGATGTCTCCGAATGATATCACTAACAGTCGATTTATTAACATGTATTTTTTCGGAAATTTGACGCACTGAATAATCTTCTTGATGAAAAGCAACAATTACAGAGCGCTTTTCTGAACTTGTCGGTTTTCCTCTCGGCATTTTAATAACTTTAATATGCTATTAACACTAACGCACGCACAAGCAGGTTTATTTAGAAACTAAAGCATTTATTAATACACAATAAACTTTCGGGTGGCCTGCTCCCACCCCAAAGAGTATTGTAAATTTATTACCTGTAGTATTGACCCAAAAATAATCCTATTTGTGCCGATGAGGATCATTCTGAAAATTACTATATTGGGTCATAAAATATAATAGGTTTTTAATCATTCTCTAATCGATATTCTTGGAAGTTTGCCTGTACAATTGGTTATAAACTTCATAAAGGACCTAATATAAATATGTTTTTTATATATAAACGCAATTATATTATCTTTCAGTAGAGTTTACAACATTTTACTAGGTGTCCGAACTAATATGGACGGTAGTGTACATATATAAGAATAAATACGTAAACCAAAGTAACCATAATTTTTACTATGTCGGCAACAAATTTTGAGCAAACCGACGTTAGAGAGAATAGATTCAAGGATACGTTTTTTTTTTTTACAAATTCTGCCTGATGGAAACAAATAACGCCGCAATTCTTAAAATTGATTCTAAACAAGAAGGCACTTAATATTTAGGCCAACTAGTAGCTACATGAATGTAGTA
>LR736870.1:2925686-2973708 GCA_902654985.2 Oryctes borbonicus
AAACGAACCCACCTCGAAGGATTATTTTTTTAGTAGTCCATGAAAGGTAGGACAAAGAATTTACGAAGTTCTTCACCAGTGCAAATATAAACTTATTCATCAAGAAACGCATAATAAATCCGTGAATTTCTTTATCAAGAAATTGTCGCTGTAAAGCGCCTAATACACGCTTTCTTATCAAAATATATTACAACGTGTACCAAGAAGTATTTGTCGAAACGGTTTGTAGAAACTGAATACATTAATAAAGATTGCAATTAAAATTCAACCAATCATTAGCGTGCTTTGTTTATCTTTAATGTCAAACAATTTATTTGCAATGTATACATACACTATGACAGAAGACCATATTGGCAAATAGTTGGATTTGCATAAATCATGAGAGTTATTTAACTGCAAACATCCGGTAGCGAAATAGCAAAAATAAAGTAGTTTGGTATTTTTCTTTTTTGTTGTACGTTATTGAGTTTACAGCCCAGTTTGCTGTTATATTTATAATAGGAAGATTAAATACTATAAATAACTTAACGGCGCGTTAAGGCAAGGCAAGATTTATTTTCTTATTGTTTATCCTGAACAATTATTGGAATCATAGTAATAAACTGATAACGCTTTGGGTATTTTCCAGTGAATGTTATTTATTTTATTATTATTATTAAATCAAAATATAACTCGAGTATGAAGAGTTTTTTATCGAAACAACCATCCATGTTAGTAACAGCCCGATGATAATTTAAGAAACCGGGTTGCAACTAGTTGGTGGAAAGAATAGAAGACGACGAATGTTTTTTAAACAAAATCGAATCAAAGCTTATCTATTCTGGAACCGTTAATAGGAAACGTAGCATTATTGGGTCGTACATAATCCCAGGCAAAACACTACAAGTCCACAACATCGTTTTGGCTTAAGCGTTTGGATGGGCATTTTGGAAAATTGTCTCACTGGACCAGTTACATACATTCCCCGACAAAAACTTAGACGCGGTAAGATGTTTTACGGGTTTTAAGGGTTATAACATTTCTTTGCGAAACTAGCAAGATATCTAATTAAGTTTTTATTCATCAAAGTAAAATAAACTTAAAGATATCTCCTCCAGTAATATACGAACTAAATAATAAATTATTACTCCAATGTTTAAACAATTTCTGCGACAAAAATTTAGACGCTCTCTTGCAAATGTAAAACAAAAATCAACAAATGAGTGATCAGTAATGCGTAGATCCTCCATTGTTCCTAATCACTTCCAATAGTCTGTTATTAATAGATTTATATAAATTTAACACATAATTTTGAGGCATATTCTGCCATTCAGTCACTGTTGAAGTTTTCAGTTCCTGTACCGTGAAATATTGACGGCCTCCGCCATAAACGCGACGTGCCAATTTACCCCACATGTTTTCAGTAATGTTTAAGTCTGGTGAGCGTGCCGGCCATTGTAAAGTTTTAATCTTTTTCGCTTTAAACCATTCAGTAATGGTTTTTGCTTTATGAATTGGCGCGTTATCTTGCTGAAAAACAAAATTGCGCCTGGCCCATTGGTTTCCAAAACGTAGAAGATTGTCACGCAATAAGTCTTTATACGTCACAGATGTCATTTTGTTTGTGCAAAACAGTATCTCACTTTTATCGCGGAATCCCATCGCTGCCCATATCATCACAGATCCACCCCCTAATTGTCTGCCCATTTTCACTTTTGGTTCCTTTCTCAGATCATAGTAATAATGCGAGTACCCATCCGGTCCGTCCAAATTAAAACGTTTCTCATCGGAAAATATAACTTTTTCCCACTGTTTCTTCCAGGATACGTGTTCTTCAGCAAATCTCAACCTCGCTTCTTTGTGTTTCGCCGAAAGTGGCGGTTTTCCCAACATTTTCTTCCGTGATATTACCGGTGACGCCTTTAAAATCCTTTGAACATTACGCACGTGAGTTTGTACCCCCGCCTGTTCTGCAATAACTCTCGCCAACGCAGAAGAATTGGATGCACACCGCAATATCATGCGTTTGTCCCGCTCACTTACAGCTTTCGGTCGCCCCTGGCCTTTTCGTTTGCCGTAATTTTCCGGATCTTTTAGGAAATTTCTAACGGTATGATCGCTTCTTTGTAACCGACGAGCAATTTCCTTCTTACTAACACCATCCTGGTGCCAGGCTAGAACTTTACCCCTTTCTATCAAGGATAATTGCTTTTTTTTACCCATATTGCAAACACTTTATAAAATATAATTTCTCGTGGTGAAATGTGTACACTTTACCAGCACAACCGCTGCATATAAAGAGAAGTATCAAATTAAAACATTTTTGCTCATATTAATGTAATAAATGCACAGGGTCTAAATTTTCGTCGCATTTAAAATTCCTATTTTGATCTGGGAAAATCTCAATTACTCCTCATAAAGCAATAAATACCCAGAAATATTTATAAATGGACTATTTACGTAACAAGTATTAATAACCCTCATTTACATTTTATATAAAGTCTATAAACTTTGTTTCGTAAATAGAAACGATACCGCGTCTATGTTTTTGTCGGGTAGTGTATGTATGAATTAATATTCTTCATACATATGTAACTGGTCCAGTGAGGGAAAAGATACTTAAACCTTCTTCGCGTATTCCAATATCTTCCAACACTATTTCATTAAATCAATTACAGCATCTATGGTGGCAACAAGACCCGGTTTACAATGCGGCTATTGTGAAGAATTATTTAAGTCAAGAGTTAGATTGGAAATAGTTGAGTTGTTTACTGGCTGGTGTGGGGAGCTGTTAAGTATAATATTTATAAAGTCGATATTTCACATAACATTAAAGAATTTCAAGCCTACGGTGTGATTCCTAGAAAAACCATACAAGGTACAGATCAAAATGCCGGAAAGCGTGCGCATTGATAAAATACTCCCTTCGTTTTCATTGAAATTTCTGTTGGAAAGGAACGTATCTCGTTTCTCCTCATTAGTCTGCGGTCTATTACTAATGAACGACAATTATTGAAATGTTTCAACCTTCAGAATCTTATCTCCAATAAGAAACGAGATCCCTATGGTAAAAATGAATCAGCCTGCATAGGCAGATATACAAAGTGCACTCTATTGTATGGAAGTTATAAAACTAAGTCTGCCATTATAGTAGATGCTACCGTGCTTTTATTTGTTTGTAAATTGGCATGAAAATGCACGTAACGTTACAAGGTCAGTGCGTATCAGACACATTCTCTCTTTGTTGTAGGTAAATGAATTCCAGAAATAAACGTTGGACGAACTGTTTGTGTAGTTATCTACTTATTAATGTAATCTAACATTAAAGATAACCACCTCGAAATTAGGTTTAAATCTACTAATTCCCCTCATTTAACTAATTATTCTTCTTAAGGTTACCTACTCAGACAGCAAATAAATTTAATAGTAACAGTTTTTTCGATAATTTTCCTTTCATTTAATAACAGAGGTCTTAGGTCATTACCATCCTTCCAATTAATGCCAACCGCATTTAATCAAACATAACCATGTAATTAAATCGAAATATATCAAGGAAAACGTCATTTATTTACTTATTTCCTTAAAATAAATACGCTCTCTACGAATTGAAGGGCATTTCATTGAGATGTTCCAGAAATATTTTTAGGAATTAGGTTAAAAACTTAAGATTCAGCTGCTGCATAGGATCAATTAAGATCGAATTTCAAAAGGAGGCGAATTGTATTTTTTAAAACAATGAATGTTGCAATTTGTAATGCAGATATTGCCACAGGTCGACAAACCTTAATATAAACCGCATGATTCATAATTCCGTAATTTTCGTCCATTGCTGAAGGTTCTCTTCACAGAACAATATCGATTTGTCAGGTTGGCATGGCATAAAGAGTAACAAGCGCGGTAGAAGTAATGGATACGCACAGTGTTTAGAGACGAGCCGTGGTTCTGTTTATAAAAGCATGACTTCCAGATAAGAGTGGACCGAGAACATAGAAAAAAAATCAAGGAATTTGTATTTCTCAGTGGTATATTATTTTGATCCTGATCGTTATGGTTTAGGATGCTATTAGTAATGGCTTGCTAAAGCATTGAGCGCGTTAGGCGATGACTAGTGATTTTTTGCTGATATTAAATGAATAACCACAGATTAAATGGACGTTTTGCTCATAATCTAACATTAATGGTTTGCGGGCACAGTTTTTTAAATCTTTCATTAATATTTTAAAAAATGAGCTTCAAGGAAGCCATTTTGGCAGTAGTACAAGGTCATAAAATTAATTTTGATGACAATGTTTTTAACAGATTTTTCAGAGGGGATTGTATCCCGGCAATTCAAGGATGTGCTTAGGAAATGTCACCAGCACGAAAACAACAAACATCATATCCTTCTATTATTGCTTTCGATTGAAGAGACGTTATAGGTTGATTATTAGTACTAACATTTTGATAAGTTTTTTTTAAGCCTAATGATGAAAACTTGGTATGAAATGTTTCAGTAAGTGATTTTCTTGATAGTATTAGTGCAGCACCAAGCTGATGAGATGAGTGATGAATATTCGTTATCTACAGAGACATTTCTTTGTTAAATAAAGTCACATCCATAATGTTGCTGATAAAGAGTAGTGTTTAGAAAACAAAAAACATGCTTTTAATATATATAACACCTTTCTGTAACGGGCCCCTGGTGGTGGATAATATAATTGCGTTTATATATAAATAACATATTTATATTGGGTCCTTTATGAAGTTTATAACCAATTGTACAGGCAAACTTGCGAGAATAATCGATTAGATAATGATTAAAAACCTATTATATTTTATGACCCAATATAGTAATTTTCAGAATAATCCTCATCGGCACAAATAGGATTATTTTTGGGTCAATACTGCAGGTAATAAATTTACAATACTCTTTGGGGTGGGAGCAGGCCACCCGAAAGTTTATCGTGTATTGATAAATGCTTTTGTTTCTAAACAAACTTGCTTGTGCGTGCGTTAGTGTTAATAGCGTATTAAAGTTATTAAAATGCCGAGACGAAAACCGACAAGTTTAGAAAAGCGCTCTGTAGTTGTTGCTTTTCATCGAGAAGGTTATTCAGTGCGTCAAATTTCCGAAAAAATACATGTTAATAAATCGACTGTTAGTGATATCATTCGGAGACATCAACGCACGGCCAGTTTAAGAGATAGGGCGCGTTCAGGTCGTAAGAGAATAACAACTCACGCCGACGATGAGCGTATAAAATTACTGAGCAAGCGAAATAGGAGACTGACAGCACCAGAAATCGCCACCGAAATGAATCGCGACTGTGCAAGAAAAATTTCTGTTACTACAGAAGATTAAAAGCTGCAAATTTTCACGGCTGCATTGCAACAAAAAAACCCTTATTTCGGCGGAGAAACAGGCAAAAACGGCTACAGTGGGCAGAAACATAGAAATTGGACAGTGGATGATTGGAAAAGGGTGCTACGGACTGATGAGTCAAAGTTTGAGGTGTTCGGACAATCAAGGCGCGTTTTTGTAAGAAGAGCGAAAGGCGAAAGTATGTTGCAGGATTGTGTAGTGCCAACTGTTAAGCAAGGAAGAAATTCTGTGCTTGTTTGGGGTTGTTTTTCCTACGCCGGTGCGGGAGACTTGAAGCGAATCGAAGGTATTTTGCGAAAAGAAAGTTATTTAGAAATACTGCAAGAAAATGCAATACCATCGGGGTAACGTCTAATCGGCGAAAATTTTGTATTCATGCAGGACAACGACCCCAAACATTCAGCGGTGATATGTAAAAATTTCTTAAATGAAGAAAAAGATAATGGCACTTTACAAATAATGACATGGCCGCCGCAAAGCTCCGATCTAAACCCCATGAAGCTGTTATGGGATGAATTGGACAGGAGGATCCGAAAAGTATGCCCTGCCTCCGTAGACCACCTGTGGAACATTTTACAAGAGGAATGGACTAATATGCCAAATAGAGTCCTTGAAAAACTAGTGATGCCTCGGATTATGAAAGCTGTTCTTCGCGCAAAAGGGAGTTTTTTTGATGAACGGAATGTTTAAGAAGTTTTTGTTTATTTTTCGTTAGAATTACTTTTATACTTTAATTTTAATCGCTATTAATAAAATGCAATAAAAATTTTAAGTTTTGGAAAAATGAGTTGGAATATTTTCTCGTTTTTTTTTTAATTTATTTGCGTGTCCGAACTAATATGGACGGTAGTGTATGTAGGTGCCTTAGTGGCTATACCTCAAGGCAACATGTATAATAAAAGACAAGAAACTTGGGAAACCAATTGACCTAAATACGTTACAGTTTGTATCTCTGTACAACAAATAAGCTGTTGAATCGCGTTTATGGAAAAGATTAATTGTGGTTTTTACGCTAATTCCAAAGAAAACCTCATTTGAATTCAGACTAGCCGACTATATACCATACAGGCTGTCTTACCGGGGATCGATCAATAGATGAGAGAGTATACATTGGAATATTCTGAAAACGTGACATTGAAGCCGATATGTACTATTGAACTAAAGTAATTTTATATTTCCATGTTAAATAAAAGTTCAGACGCGCTCGTCAAATGTCAAAAAATGCAATTATTTCAAATATGATTAGAAATATGCTCCATTTAAAATAACAAAGTTGATCGATAATTCCGCCATAACCGGAAGTGTCAGATTATTGAACATATTTTAGTTCAATAAAACATGTCGGTTTCCGGAGTTTTTCAACGTATACATGAACATTACGTGGCTTGGTAAACCATCTACTCTCGACCAAGTCTCTATCAAAATCTAAAGAAGTGATATGATGTGGTTGTCGTTCTGGATACAATTGTAAGCATCTTGTACTCGCTATGGTTGTGCTTCGGTTCGATGAACAAAACTTACTTAACAGACACTCCGCCTTTACTGATCAGCCTCACAAGAAAAATTCACACAAGTTACAAGCGACTAAATCGCGACAGCGAATTAGTTTCACCAATAAAAACATAGTTTTTAAGTTGAAAACAATAATAAAGAGTTAATTTGCGTTAATTTTGGAATTGTAATACGATGGGACGCGGTAGCCTTCTACCGTGCGGAAGAAATAGGGGAAATGATGAAGTTCATAATAACGCTGCTGGGAAAATTAACAGAAGTTTGCAAAGATTCGAATAATTACGTACGAAATATGGAAAACTACGGAAAAATTACAGATGTGGCAACTACTGGGCGAAAAAGAAGAAATATTCTATGCGAATCTTTCCTGTTGTGCTAACAGAAAAATCAAGCGAGCTGTGCAATTTACGTACTGTACAAAGAATAATTAAAGAGTTTGCACACCTAAAACGGCGTAGATTACAGAGAACGCTATGACATAAAAAAATTGACCAAACTTGACGAGAAACCGTGGGCTGGATTGATCAGTGGCGGACGGTTATTTTCACGGATGAAAATCGATTTTATTTTAGATGGTGGTTGCGGATACTTGTTTTATTTTCATGACCTGCGAAAAGAAGAATAGTTTGTGGCTTATTATAATAACAGACAATGACGGGCTATTTCTTTTAACGGCGTGGTACATCTAAGAATTTAAATAGTCTTCAAAACGAAGCGTATAAACACCTTTCATTGTAGTAAACAGGACCATGGGATGTTTACCAATGGATTTTTCAACTCGATTCACGGATTAGAAGTAGTTTAGAAGTTTGAAGGCCAAAATCTCGAACTCCTTAAGTGGCCCAGTATATCACCGGATTTAAATATTATTGAAAATGTCCGGGGTTGTTTTATCAAACAAATATATAGTGATGGTCCCTTTTGTCAAACACAAATTTTAGCAAGTTTACCAAATTTAAACCGACTTTCTATCCCCAATAATAAGCCAGATACCCCAAAAATTAATCAGCTTGTGTATGTATAACTTAAATATTGAAATGAAGAAAAAACCAATAGATGCTTTAACATTGAAGTTCGTAGAATCACAAAAATTTTATTTTGGCTTCGCTTTGTTAAATCGATGATTCAATTTATTCAAAACTTGCGGTAATTTTTATCTAAGAAAACTATTAACATGGCTATTTTTAGATATTTTAGCATTTTTACTATTCTTTTGCCACCCGATTGAACACAAACTCGCTATATTTTAGATTACAATTTAATTGAATTATAACTACTTTATTGTTGTATTATATAACGTATTCCCATACATATTAAATGCAAAACATGCAATTCTCTTCGAGATATACCTTTTATTATCATTCTCCTTATTATTATTAATTTTGTTGTTTACCGTGGAAAATATTAATTTCCATAAACTCTAAAAAGATAACTGCTAGTCTTAACCACGCTAAACCAAGATATGCAACACGTATCTTCTAAGAATTACACAGCAATAAATTACTGCGTGTATGATAATTATCTACATGCAAATCGTGGAAATTATCTAGAAGCTTGTGGCTTCCCGGAACATATAATAATTTTGATTCTACTTACAAACTGTTACACTTGTTCCGATTTTAATATGTTCCTTATTCAATTAATTTTTATCGATGTTGGCAATAAGTGCACAGACGTACAAATGTAATAGATAGAATAATTTAGATAATTTTGAAATAAAAAATGGATGGTACTTTTCCTTTAGCAAGCACTATATACATATGTAAATACATTCCCCGACAAAAACTTAGACGCGGTAAGATGTTTTAAGGGTTTTAAGGGTTAGAACATTTCTTTGCGAAACTAGCAAGATATCTAATTAAGTTTTTATTCATAAAAGTAAAATAAACTTAAAAATATCTCCTCCGGTAATATATGAACTAAATAATAAATTATTACTCCAATGTTTAAACAATTTCTGCGACAAAAATTTAGACGCTCTTGTTGCAAATGTAAAACAAAAATAAAAAAAGTGATCAGTAATGCGTAGATCCTCCATTGTTCTTAATCACTTCCGATGGTCTGTTATTAATAGATTTATATAAATTTAACTCATAATTTTGAGGGATATTCTGCCATTCAGTCACTATTGAAGTTTTCAGTTCCTGTACCGTGAAATATTGACAACCTCCGCCATAAACGCGACGTGCCAATTCACCCCACATGTTTTCAATAATGTTTAAGTCTCGTGACCGTGCCGGCCACTCTAAAGTTTTAATCTTTTTCTCTTTAAACCATTCAGTAATGGTTTTTGCTTTATGAATTGGCGCGTTATCTTGCTGAAAAACAAAATTGCGCCCGGGCCATTGGTTTCCAAAACGTAGAAGATTGTCACGCAATAAGTCTTTATACGTCACAGATGTCATTTTGTATATATATATATATATTTATCTACACTATATAATTGTTACCAATTACTTATTATCTATAAGAAAGGATTTGGAAGGTATACGTTGGTCACTATATTTATTTCGTATTAAGTAGTTTTTAATTTGTTATACCATGTAACGTTTCCACACAATTTACCGAGAAACATTTATTTTTGTTTGCACTCCAAATGTATATATTACGTATTAAAAGATAACTTAAAATGATTATCCACTAATATATGATTTCCTAAAGTCATTTACAGATGTTTGAATCTAGAAAGTGGACAGACTTATTTTGCATATTGTACTTATTGTTAGTACGTATTAAATAAGTAAATGTCGGAACGTTGCCCTTGTTACTTATGTAAATTTTATTCAACTTAAAATTATTATTATAAATACGCTATAAACGCAACAAACTATCTCGACGAAACCTGGTTGAACGGGCATACAAAAGAGAAACCTTGGGCAGATAATGATATTCATAGTTAACGTCACGCGTTTAATAAAGGCGTCATGGGATCCCTCAGGGAAAACCAGATATCTTATAATTTCACATACAAGATCAAGTGATGATGTTATGGACCCTTTTATAATTCCTGTTAACATTAATGATTCAAATCCTCAACTTTCCGTGCGCTTCACGAAATTGGCAGGGACTAGACAGACTCGTTCTCATGAGACGAATAGCGCACGGAAATTCACATTTTAAACGATCATTTTCAGAATTCCTTTTTATTTTAATTAGATTCGATTTCCTATTATTGGAATTATTTTTTAATTTCTGCAGACATATCAATTTGGTTTTCTTTGTTTCCTTTTATATCTACTATGTCGCCCCCAACAAAAGCTCATGAATACATGGACTAAAGATCATGATTGTTTCGAAGTTGTCAACGACACAGAGATTTATTGCGCAATTTGTTCAGTTACTGTAAAATGTAAAAGCCAAAAAAATCTTGATTTAGGGGCCATTTGAAAGCCGATGTTCATCGTCTCGAATGAGAATTTTTATGGAGATCTCTGTGTGGCCTTTGTGGCTGCAAATACTCTTCCGAAGAATAGATAATCCAGTATTTAAAAATATTCTGGCAAAATATACGAGTAGAAGTATTCCAGACGAGTCAACGTTACGAAAAAACTATCTCACAAAAATATGTAAATAAAATTAAGACCGATGTAGGGGACAATTACTACTGATTGAGCGCAATTCATCGAAGGCTGCATTGCCGATTATTAATTGATTGTTAGGTTTGTTTTAGAACGTGATGGTCCAACAGTACATAACAACAACAATATTGTAGCGGAAAGTTGTAACGATTTTTTTTTCTTAAATCCGTTAGCAGAATAGTGGCTCAAATTATGTTTGGTGACAAATGCAACATAATAAATTAGAAGTTCTTGTCTTAATTTATTGCTAAATGTTGAACATATGGTTTATTTCTTAATGTTGATACAATTAAATATCTTATATTTCATAATTCTTAAAGCACTTAATGTCAAGGTTGTTTCGAAGATTGTTATTATTATTATTAAAAAGAGTAGCAGAGACTAGAAATAACAAAAGATGAAAATGAACAATTTTAATTTAATTAAATAACTTTTTTTTACATTTCACAAATACATACCACATCGAAAGGGAATATAAAGGCAGACGAATTAGCCCCAGCAGACTCGTCAACTGCTAAAAATCGCCCAATGCACTTGGTGGGAATGGTGGACCACTAAACAAGAAATCTCAAGACTGGTGGAAGATCATTCCAGGTCAGAGACAGGCCAAGCAATTTCTGATTGGACACAGGCCTACATTTACAGCGGACCTACTAAGCAGAGACATGAAATCTGCATGAACAATAGTGGGCCTGCTGTATGCTCAAGAAGCACATGAGCAATCTGGGTCTGACAGAAGAAGCAGCATGTAGATTCTGCCAGGTGGAAGAAGAGACTGACAGGAGTACAGCTCTCAGAGAAATGGGCTTGGAATACCCAAAAGCCGAAACCTATGTAGAGGGATCACTCAGAAGACTAAGCCAAATCTAGCAAAGAAAGCAAAGCCAATGTGATTGATCCGATACATCTGAAAACGTCGCAGTGGGATAGGTCAAGAACCACATCGGGCAATAATCTAATCTAAAATCTACCACATCGAATATTGTTTTTGAACTTATTTGTGAAAATCACTACAGAAATATCTTGTACCACCCTAGGTGAACGCAGCCTAATACTTCTTACGTGACCGCTGTGAAAATAGCAGCGCTACATTTTACATTAAACAACAAATGGCATTTGGGAAACAGGATGCATCTTCCATACCCTGAAAATCACTAATTTGCAAATATCATAGAACGCTAACGGGATAACATTTAAGAACATTTCCTGTAGGCCTGTAAATGTAACTAAAGCAGATTATGATCCGACGAATAACACCGGAAATATAATTTTTGGATACGCGATTTTCTTTGTTGTTCACCAAAAAAAATCGGATATATATCGTTATGACGGACGTCACTGAACGTTCGGGTATTTTCGTAAAAATTGGCTGCTCTTTTCATACCGGTTTTTACGCACTCGTTACAATAATTTTTAGTAAAAAAAAAAAAACGTGAAAAACTCGTATTGTAAGATATTCATTGCGTTTTATAACATCAAACGCAATTTGTTCGAAATGTGAAATAAACAAAACAACGTTAATTACGTCGTAAATTACCAATAATAAGGAAAAATGTTACTACCATGCTAAAAATAGCCTTCCACTTTATTTGTGTTTCGTAAATGTTTTCGTAAAAAAAAACAACAATCAAACGGTTTATGTAATACATAGCGTTTACGTATGCAAGTAAAGTATGTGAAAACAAATAGACTACAATATTATACACTTGTTTGCATAAATATCCCTTCCCTCGGTAGCAAGTAAACGCCCAAGTAATCTCAAGAATCTACATGCATATTGACGATTTTGCTTAAGTTTATGAAGAAATCATTCGGGGAAATCTATCTACGTCATTCGCGCAGCGTTACTTCATTGATAGTTGACGAAGTAGCCCACTCTACGCTAAATTTCGAAATATGCAAAAATTTGGAAAATTTCCGTTTCGTATGAAGTGGCTATAATAAATTCCTACGATGGATGGACCACGACACGAAAAAAAAAATTGAGAGAAACGGTATAATTTCGAGATGCTACAGAGTAGCGTTGACATTAGTAACAGAAAAACTGGTTTTATAAAACTAGCCAATTTATTTAGGCGTACAATACGATCGCCGCGCAACAGGTAACTGCCAAGTGGATGACATTGAGAAACATTTACTTAATAGAGAGGTACTAAGTGATGTACATACGTATACAGGCTTCCTATGTACAGATATCGGTGATATTTGTAAAGTGGTCGGTATTTATTTATAAAATCTCCTGTTATTCGTAACGATTGAGCTAAAAAGTACCTTTATCCGGTAATTTGCATATGGAATAGTAGTTCTAATTATACATTCGACATTTGTTTTCTTTTAATCACAATTTAAAAAAAACGCGGCAGGAATACCCTATTAATTAATGTTCAAATCTTTTGATGTACCTACATAATACGTTTTTTGTTAGCATTGTAATAAGAGAACTCATTGGTTAGTTTTAATCTGTTTTTCTTTAATCTTAAGTGTTAAATGTTAAAACAAGAGAGATTCGGATTCTTATCCACAATGTGATTAAATGCAATAAAATACGTGCCCTAGAGTTGCTTAAATAAATGTATTTTTTCTGACGTCGGTGTACAATCATGACTCTTTGATTTAAATAAATTTACGTCATTCGCACATTAAGTAAGCGGTTAGAAATAAGTTAATCTCTCCTGTCTTATCACTAATTGCGCTTTACAAGATGTCTGGATTTAGTTAAATATAAATATGCGCATAAAATAAGTACAGAGGCAATTATTAAAATCTACTGATTAGGGCAGAAAGACGAAAGAACTAATTGAAACAATAATTTGATTTTTCTTTTCTTGTTTATATCTAACAATAAGTAATGGTTGACAAATTTACTGAACTAGCAATCATTGTGGAATTTGCTGGTTTACATAGTATGAAACGTCCAACTTGGAAAAATTGACAAGAAGAAGATAATAATACGTGTCAAATTAGGAGTGACCCAAAACCCCCGGAAACAGCTTTAAAATTGTTATTTATATACAATCAATTGATGAATTTTATTTCCTTACTCTCAATGTTTAAATATTACGTCCATTAGAAGCCCTCCGTTGCATATTTGAGTACGCTTCAATAATGTGCTTATTGTACGCCGACACATTCTTCGGTAGCCGACAAATCACAAGATCGTGCCGGCCACGCTGAGATATCGACCAGGAAACATCTCTCCCGTGACATCCATTGATAAATTAGATACATGAGGCCTTGCATTGTCTTGTTGATACGAAGTAATGTCTAATAGTTGTCTGCAATATTTCCACTTATCTTCCACTAGTAATAGAAACCGCGTGTCCTCTCTCGTTTTCAAAAAAAAAATGTGGGCTCAGGATACACGTCACTCATGATCATGTTGTTAACTAAGTTCAAAATCCACCGACACCCCAGAAGGAGCTTTTTGCTACTTATGAGGATGATAGTGCGAGGTTTTTTTTACTGTTGCTCGTTCGGACTTATAAGAAATTCTTATCTGCTGTAACAAGTGAATATTCTTCAATTGCATTTCTAACATGCAAATTGTTTGCCATTCTTGCTCGTTTTGTCCTTGCCTATGGCTCAAAAACCACTAAACTAATCCCCTTTGGCGATACCTTGTGACCCATCTTCTTCTTCGAAATCGTAGTTGCGTGTTAATTATCGTACCTCCATATTTACTTATAAGATGACCGAACATTTAACAGAATCATTATAACCTCATATTTCAGATTTTTGTAAATAAAGCTTAAAACTGGGCCATTCCTAACTTGACCTCATTTATTGCAAAAATACCATAAAACATACTGTGCCACATTCAGGGTTTTCTGGACATATCGAGCAGTAGCACCTGGATTTCTGGTAAAGTTCACCTTTGCTACACTGACGACATCTCTTCGTCGCTGATTTATTTTTCGGCGCTGAAGAGGCTGCAGATTGTAGAATTCTGATTGTTAGTCTTGGATTAGGTCAGAATATCTTCCATTGACCTGTAACGTATTCCTTCTAACTTCATCTCTAAACCTAATGATTTCAATTTTGGTTATATCTCATTCTTTCTTATATACGCAATAGGCAATCAACAGTATCCCATCGCCTAGTCTGACTTATCTATCTCGGAGGTACTCGTTGTAAGCGAGAACACACCGATCTCTCTTGCAGTGTGTGACCAACACTGGACCTTTTCTTTTCCTCTCTTAATTTTTCTTGATTTCCTGATTTTCAGAATTTTCCCACAAATTTCGTATTCATATTAAGCAATATTTTGCTAGAAGTACACTAGTGGATCTAATAATTACAACGAAAAACACAACCAAACCGAATTAGCACAATTATCGCATTAGCATAGTTATCCTAAATGTTTTCTACCTACATTTCGCAGGTGGCCCCGCACATTAGTCACTAGTACTAAATCCCAAAAAAATTTAGATCAATTTTTACAAAGCACATTCTCCATAGCCTACAGATAGATCAGTCGACTTTCAGAACAGCCAATTTTTAGTACCATTAACGCATAAATGCGTCTCTCATCTTATTACAGGTCTCAATTTAATAGGTCAAACAGTTTTTTTTAACTTTGCGATGGAATTTGCAAACCAATATTTTTGCTTTAACAAGGAAAATGAATTTAAGATTACAATTTTTGCATTGCAACCGATTAGCAACAACGGGCCTGTAATGTTTACAAATGTTACAATATTTTTAAAAAAAGTCTTTTGAAATGCAGATAATTCTGGACTTGCGTTGACTCTCAGTATTTGCTACTTGGGAGTCGGTCAACTAAAGCTTGACTGAATTTAAACTAAAACTTCACTGTTATTGTATATTGAATAATTTTTTATGAGTGTCCAAGGTTGGAGAAAAAAGGCCTTAGTTAGACCAGTAGTATTCCAGCGGATATGTATTCACTTTTGTGAACTTACAACACTTATTTTGTACTGGCTGAAATTCCAACGAACGAGTTTATCATTTCAATAAAATATAAAGCATACATTTATTAATATCCAATGAAAAATTGTTTAAAATTTGGACAAAATGAGTTAATAAACGGATATTTATTGTATTAATAAACGTAATTCATTGCTGTAATAAATTTAATTATTAGTCAATATAATCATTCTTTGTTTCAATAACGTTTACTAACAAAATTCAAGTACAACGCAATATTCATCTCTGCAAATATGTAGCTGTTTGATCATACGTTATCGTAAATATCAAAGTACAGGTTTTCTATTTCAAATTTTATTACCCTTTGTTATCGCGTAATTATCATTCAAGAAACCAAAGTTGAAAAGAAAGATTATTTTCGAGTTTTTTTTTAGCTTCAGACTCTTTAATAACAAGGTTACAAGCAATCACATAAACGTGTTCCCTGGTTTATTATTCTGAAGTGGATTGCGATATTTTACGACCAAAGAAATCAGTAAATAAGAATTTAGAAATGTAAATAACGAGGACAGCATATCTATTATTTACATATACGCATATATTGTAGTGTTGCTGCAATTTACCGCATTCTTCATCGACATACTCGTCGTTTGCACTTTGTAATTCGAAGATGAGGATTATCTGCAGCTTATCAGCGTTGGCATAGGTCAAATAAATAAGTTTGTTTTCATAGATTCTCGGAAAGCCTGCGATGGCGTAATGGGTAATACGTAAATTTACAAGGTGATTAAAAAAATTTACGCGATCTGCGTATCTTTTGAAGGATGTGCTTCTAATATTGGTAATGCAGTATTTTTTTTGAGCATGATTACTATTGAGGATCTTAGTTCATAACTCGAATGGGTTAAATGGGATGTGAAGTATGGTGTTAATTTTTTAATGGCTTTGTATGTTAATATAGTGTAAACAATAATGTTGTCCTTCATGGGAAAATCCGCACATAGAGGTCGTTTAGTTTTCGCATACCGATGTATGTACAGCCATGTTCTGAAATATTAGACACCCTGACTTTTTACAAAAGCATTCGAAACAACACAACTTTATAATAATTTCAAAGGAATACGGGTAGTTTAGGGAAAAAATTTGAAAAAAAAAAGATTAATTGATGACAAAATTGTTGAGATAGGTGGTACATACCAACCAGATTGTATCTGTTTGAGAGGTGGCAACAACGCTAGAAATCTCGCGAATGCATTCAAAGATTGTTAAAAAAAAATGCAAATGAAGACCTTCATGTCAGCAAGTATAAAACTTGGATCAATAGGATTTCCTCAGAAGGGCGAGCTTTCACGAATTAATAGACGCAGCAGTTACTTTTGCGCAGCCAAGATCCCCAAGTAGTTAGAGCGTATTTCAAGAAAGTTGGCAAAGGAATGTAATTTTCGCAATTAAAGATAACCGCATCAGGTCCTAATTTTGAACTGTCATGATCTGGGGCTCTATGGAGGCTAGTTTTTTTTATTTCTTTGAGTGTTAGTTGATTGTTAAAAAAATGGATACTGTGGCACTCCATAACAATAAAGAGATCGCACAAGCTTAGAGTAACTTTGAAATGTCGTAAATTCGCAGTTATCCAAGCCAACGGAGAAACTATGAAATATTGAAATAAATAATAAACAATGCGTTTCACAAAAAGATATATAATCAAAGCAAAGAAACGAAAGATCGTGTTATAAAGTGGAGCTGTTAATAAAATCCGATTTTTTGATTTTTCTAGAATTGAAAATATCGGATTATTATTGAACAAAAAAACATATTTTTACTGTATAAGTCTGCCATATCTGAACAATGTTTTGACTTATTTTTTGCTTTAAACTGGCAATATAGGGTTAACCCATATGTTATCATAACACAAAAATAAATAAGCCCACTAGCGGTTACGTAAGTCACTCATTATTGCCCTGGTTGGAGGGACGTAAGTGCGACTTATGTGTTATGTACCCTTTACCTAGGATGTAATAGAATTTTACGCCCCTAATGACATAAAGCAGTAATACATGAATATAGCAACAGATATCAATAAATAATAGAAATTGACAACTTTGCATGTTGATTTTTTCAAAATTTTGGGTCGGTGTACGAAGGCGAAATTTAACGAAATCGTACCCAAAATACACATTTCCGTTTGTAAAAGTGCATTCTTATGTTTTTATGAGGGAAAAGCATTGATAATATATACGTAACATTTTTACGGATAATTAGCTTTATCGTGAACGAAGGTTCTGTTACATTCCGTCCAATTTCTTTTGTAGAATTGGGATCAGCTGATGTTAACTGTGCAAATACGAGAGAAGTCGAGAATACGTTGTCGTTTTAACTTAATTGAAGATTAAATTTTAATTCGTGTCACCATTTGATGTGGCTTAATAGATACCTTTTGGCTTAGAAGATACAATCATTTAAAGTAGATTTACTTAAAAAAAAAAACTACGTAAACGAAATGATCTACGTGCTTGCAATAACATGCTTATTTAAATAATTTATGTCAAAATTGTTCAAATAAATCACAAGGCACTTACTTTCACAGAGCTGCGAATATCTACGTGTTAGAAATGCTAACTTTAGATTGATAAATTGAGAAAATGATTGGTTTCTAATTCAAAAGGTGAGGTGGGCTTGGGCAATAATAGAAACAATTAGGCTCGATTGACAAAAACATTTTTTTTTTTGGGATTTTGGCCAGGATTTAGAGAAATTTCGTTTCTGCGCGGTGATAGGCAGCTTCGCCTCGCTCTTCATGCTATAGAAAGACTTACTGCTTTTCCACTCCACTTACAAACCGAATAAATCATTATATGTACGTATCACGTCTGCAGGATAATCGTGACGAAACGATAGCAATACGGTAATAAAAAATTCCAATTTATTGTGTGACGAAGCTACAGATCTAAAATTCTTGTGCTTCGTGCACATTATATTCTGCCAACAATTCTTTCTTTTTTTCCAAAGATCGTTGTAAATTAAAGTTAAAATCTTACAATTTTCTTTTATAAGCGCCCCCTCGTCAAAAAGGACCGCAACGGATTTTATTGTATTTGAAGAGAGCGACGTGTATGTTATTATCTAAAGAACCTAATATTTATGAACATGGCTGTTAACTGCTGTTTACATGTTGGAAAACATGTGCAAGTGTATATATATACGCTGATATGACATCTATTTACCTTTTGATTTACTCGTCCAGTTACTATTGTTATTGTGGCTATTTATTTGAACGTTAACGTTGCCATTCTTCACAACACCATTGGAGGCGTTGACGACACCCGCTGAATCACAATCCGTCGTGTAACCATCGTTATCCGTACCCGCGATCGGTAACTTAGTGTCCCTCTCATCACTATTTAAACTATCACCGTTCGGATTCGTGTAAAGTATCTGCTTGATGGTCACTGGTCCTTGATAGTATGTCTTATTCCCGAAATGCACGTCTCTAGAATTCGTCACTTCGATGTTTTGAAAACATGGACTACGATCCTGACCATCGGCAGCTAGTACCATAGCACCATCGCCGCCCCCGTGATCCTGAGCGTTATCATCGCACTGCAAGGTGGACGATGTCGTGCTCGAATTATCGTCGTCTTCCTCTTCCTCGTCTTCGTGGTTGCCGTCGGCGCTCGGCGCCAAAGTTAGCTCCTTGTTGCCGTCGTCGCGACGTATCGCGACATTATCCAGATCTACCGCGTACACCATGCTTTTTTTTAATCCTATATCACTATCTTGTGCGATAGTAAAGGATCGAGTCGGCTATGATTCGACGACTGATCGGCCGACTAACGGAGAATTTGATATTTTCCACCGCGATCGCGCTTCTCTCACCGCACTTCGTCCCGCTATTGTAGACGCATGATGCGAACTCCGCGTTCTCAGCGGCATACATTCGGAACGACAGCTCTCGCGCAACTAACGCTTACGCATGGCGAGTTTATTTTCTCGTCGCTTAACAGGTTAAGATGGCGATTATTTTAACAACAATTAATCGCGAGCTCTGTAGTTGCTTTTCGGAACTATTCAACATCATTGCAACAACAACAAATAATATTTTAATACTCCAATCAAATCGATTTTATTCAATTTCCACGTGGAACAGAGGGATATGAAATTATGTTTTTCGTTGTTTCATTGGATTAACTTACGTAAACAAGATAGGAAATAACATTGTCGGTGGTTTCTGGTTGCTACCGTAAAACTGGTCTTTTCCGATGACGTCAGACGATGTTTTCGTTCGCTTATTATCCGATTGTGCATGTGATTTCTTATTATAGCGAATAAGATTTTCTACTTATCATCATATTACCTATTTACATATTAAATTTTTAATTCGTATTTGTTATTCTACGAAAACCAGCGCTTACTTCCATATCCGTTTTCAATCAAATTAGTAACTAACTATATTTAGTCTCTCTGTTTGAAGCAGCGCTTTCCAGCTTTGTGTTCTCGTTTTCTTAACCGTTTAATATTGGATTTACGTGGTCTTAGTCTCTAGGAAAGTAGCCGTTTAAGATTGCAATGTCCACAAACCCTTTCTTACTAAATATTAGTAATATTAATATATTTTGTATTTATTATCTTACTATTGTATACTTCTGTTGCTCATATCACATCCATTTGTACATATAAACTTATTGTTTACCGCTAATAGCTTGTATCCATTTAGTCATCGTATTGCCAGGCATTAAGAAATTATCTATGTTAAATATACGTCACATATTAGTTCTCTCATCAAATTGTTATTCATCCATTCAAATAAATTCTAGGAAATTATTGTTTTTAGTAGATAGATAGTTTCAGAGTTAGAGTTAGTCTCTAGGCAGTAACTGTTAAATTAAGACTCTGTTCTACCACCTTTTTAAAATACGTATTAATTGTAAACAAAAGGATAGTTAGCATACTCTATTTTTTAATTCGGAGAAGTGTTTTTAAATTCAAGGCTTGCTATCGGTCAGTTTTCGGCAAAAATCACACTAGCGAAATTTGATATGTTGCCGGATTGATGTTTAGATCGTGTATTTGTATTTAATTTTTCTCCTTAAATTTGGAGGAAGTAGCGACTACTTCTGGAGCTCAAATATCCCCGCCGAGAAGGCGAAAATTTCTAAGCTTAGGATATCTATCTTTGATAGAGAACCAGTCCTGGTTCTCTATGTCCATATTGAATTTATTGAAAAAACTTCGAGCTGATAACCCCAAAATGAGAATTACTGCTATTGTCGTGAGAATATCTAGCATAATAGGTTGGTGTTATAATTAGAGAGGCGACGTTGCGTGCAGTTTGTCATTGGCGTTACGTTCGGCGGGAGGCTAAGTCTCGCATGTTTGTAACCCGCCACGTAGGAGATAGGTAGAGAGCGACGGCAGTACTGGCTAGTACGTAGTTAGTAATCGAGTGGAGAGCATAGATATTTCGTTAGCATTTCATTTTATAGGTGTCTTTTTTTTGTATATTTTGTTACTGTGCGATTTTAAGAGTGCTTTTTTCATTTATTTCATTACTGCCCTACTTTAGAAGTTTTGGTTTTGGTTTATATTGTTACTGCACTGTTTTAGAAGTGTCTTTTTTCGTTTATTTCGTCACTGCTCTTTTTAGAAGGTTCATTTTCGGTTTATTTTGTTAGTCACTCTCATATTTTTGGAGTATTCTTTAGAGTTTATATGTCGTTTTATAATTTTATTCCTTATTTAATATTTACTTGTTTCGTATTCTTTAGTTTTATTTTAGTAGTTCATAGTTTATCATTTTCCGATTTTTAGAATATGGCACCATTTTCACTGTCATTAACAAAAAAGAAGTGCTTTGAACCATTTGTTCTGCGAAATTAGGATTCAGGGGCAAATATACGCTTGAGCGGATGAAGCTCAAAAATACGAAGCATATTGAATAGCAAAGAGGTATTTCACATGATAAATCTGTAATTGATTTATGCGCAGCTTTTCTTGGTGCCAATATCCCATTAAATAAATTACAGGATCCACTTCTCCGTGGGTTTCCTAAAAAATATACCAACCAAGATATTCCCCATCCATCGACAATTAGAAAATATTATGTAGCTAAGCAATTCGCTAAAACAATAAATCGAATCAGGTCAAAACTAGGCGAAAATTATCTCTGGATAAGCGTAAGGTGCATTGTTAATGTAATGGTTGGCACAAGTTACCCCGTCTACGCACACTTCTGAAAGACATTCTTTAATTGCTGATTACGTTGAAACTGTCAAGAATTCCATAAGACAATTAATTCATAGGTTTTTCTTAAATAAAAATGAACCTCCTATACTTGATGAAGTGCTGAATGAACTAAAGCAGATTTACCACAGATGAACCGTTTCACATTGTACAAATATGTGAAAATGTTTAAACAAACAGGTTAATGTCGATGTTCTAATTAATATGCAACAAATTTTGAATATGGGTACTCAGATTTATATTTTACAAACGAAACATAGTTAAACGAAGTTCATACCAAACAAACGGTTTGGCCGGATGATAATATAAGAAGTCGACGGCAAGCTACTAAGGGCTTTTGGCAAGTATCTTTGACAGAGAATAGTAGCAAATTGACTACTTTTTGGACACCGCATGGGAGATATCGTTGGCTCAGATTGCCCTTTGGTATTTCCTCTGCGCCTGAAATTTTCACTATGAGAATGCACGAACTAATACAAGGTTTAAAAGGTATTGAGTGCATAGCAGATGACATATTGATTTTTGGTCAGGGAGATACAATAGAGGAAGCGTTAGCAGAAAATAATAGTAATTTCAAAGCTTTACTTGATAGATGTAGAAAGAATAATTGCAAGTTAAATAAGCCAAAACTGCAACTTTGTAAAACATCAGTAAAATTTTATGGTCACATCTTAACAAGTGAGAGGGATTAAAACCTGATATGTCTAAGATTGAAGCAATTAAGAATATAACTTCACCCACTAATAAGACAGAATTATTAAGTTTTTTAGGAACGATTACTTATTTGGGACGCTTTATCAAAAATGTAAGTTCAGAATCTGCATGTTTAAGAAAATTAACTTTAAACAAAACAAAATAGCATTGGTCAGAAAGAGAGGAAGAAGAATTCTTAAGAATAAAAAATATTATTGGTAATATTGGAACATTAAAATATTATGAATGTGAGGAACCATGAGTTATCGAGTGTGACTCAAGTTCATTTGGTCTGGGAGTAGTAGTATTACAAAAAAATCAAGTAATAGCTTACACTTACAAAAGCAGAATGTAATTATGCAATGATAGAAAAAGAACTGTTGAGTATTGTCTTTGCCTGTGTACGATTCGATCAGTTACTAGTTGGCAATCCGCATATTACAACAGGTACCGATCATAAACCGTTAATTAACATTTTTAAAAAGCCTCTGCTGAAAGCTCCTAAACGACTGCAATTAATGCTAATGGTGTTGCAAAGATATTCTATAAATTTAGAATCTGTTAACAACACAGAGAATCTTGAAGAAGAAATGAATAGATCAAAAGTATTCAAATATGAGCAGAAAACATTAAAAACAATTGAAAATATCAATCTTTGTCATGCAAGTAAGGTAACTAACGATGGAATTGAATCAATTAAAGAGGCTACCCGAAAAGGTAGTATTATGCAAAAACTTGTCATTAATTGCTGATGGATGGCCTAGATATGTCAAAGACGTGCCGAAGAAATCAAAGTATATTTTCAATACAGAGACGAATTATCAATGCAAGACGGATTAATTTTCAAGAACGATAGAATTTTAATTCCTTATAATCTACGAAAGTTAATGATACAAAAAGTACATACCGCACATAGTGGTATAGAGAACACACTAAAATTAGCTAGTCAAAATTTCTTTTGGCCAGGCATGATTAAGCACTTTACAGAAGCTACTAAAGATTGTGAAGCATGTCAAAAGTATTCTGACAGTCAAGCTAAACTACCGACGATGTCACATGAATGCCCAACTTATCCATGGCAAATAGTATCAATGGATGTGTGTTTCGCCCAGTATAAAGGAACTAAAATATTAGTAATAGTCGATCATTACTCAGATTTTATTGAAATTTCATTTTTAAAAGATTTAAGTCCAAATTCAATAATTTTAGCAATGAAAGAAAATTTTAGTAAACATGGAATTCCAGAAGTTGTAGGTTCACACATTTTATTAATAACTCAATGGTAGAATTTTCCGATAAGTATCAATTTAAGCATGTTACATCCGCACCATATCATCAAAGAGGAAACGGGAAAGCGGACTCCGCTGCGAAGATAATAAAGAAAATGATAAAAAAAGGCAATAATACCAAAGAAGATCTATATTACATGTTACTGCATTGGAGGAATACACCCAACAAAACAGGATATAATCCGGCATTAAGATTGTTTTCACGACACACCAGAAATAGTCTACCCGCAGTTGATAACCATTATAAACCTAAGTTGTGCGATAATATTCCGCAAAGAATCAATAGAAAGAGGCAAATTTCAAAATTCTACAATAAGGGAAATACCAAAATGCTACCAAATCTAGAGATAGGACAATTGCAATTAAGACCAGATACAGACAAGAAGTGATACAATGGCGTAATAACAAAGCAACTTAGTCCATGACAATATCAAATAGATACAAATGGAGTTACCTGTCGGAGAGACAGATCATATATAAAATTAAGAGAAGAAAGGGATGAGAAAAAGCAATCATCTGAAGCGCCAAAAATAATAGAAATTACAGATATGGAGGACGCTGTAGAAACAAAGAATCAATCAAGGAAAGAAGAAGTACCGATTAGCAACAATGGAAGAACTACAAAAGAAGTGGAAAACAGAAAAGAGACTGACAAGAAAGAGGGGGTCACACCAGAGAAAAGAAAACAATTTCCGTCTGTGACCAAATTTACAAGCCCAAAAAAAGAAGTAATTAAAGCAAGACCCAAATGCGAGGTACAGAAACCCTGAAGGCTTGAAGACTATGTTTGGAATTAAATCATAATCTTTGTAAAAATAGAGGGATAACATCTAATGTTTCAATTCCATTTCTTAGTTGTATTGTTCATGTTTTATTTTTTGAGGTCTATCGCGAAAATGTTCGTTAATAAAATACAAATTAATTTGAAAAGATGGATTTTGTACATTTGCTTACGCGTTGTGCATCCTCATTTAAATTGTTTATTACGTCAGCAACTATCACCAAATAGTATGCGAAAAATGAAGAGGCTCCTAACCACGTCCCCAATCTTGTTACGTCTGAAGACGGAGGTAAGGAAAATGCTGACCGTTTGTCTTTGTACAAAGCTTGTTGGTGATTAATTCATTAACACTAGGAAATTGCTCTCTAATAAATTCCGCAACTCTGTGGAGGACGTGGGCATTTTTGAAGATGTTTTTAAGCAATTTTCCAGCTTTAAGCATATAACTTTCCTCACATCAATTTTGTCAATGCTGCTGTCAGCTACTTTCCCCCAGCATTTACCCGTTCTATTATTTTGTCGCTTTGCTTAAATATGACTTTGTTAGACAAAACATCAACAATGACGTGAACTTCGCCCTTACGCATCCATAGTTCGCCTGCGCTCAAACAGTAGTAATTATTTTTGTTTAGGACTGTAGGAGGTGTATATTATTGGGAGATAAAGTTGACTCGTGGGGTTGTTCAGTTACTGTAAAATGTTCCAAAAAATCTCGATACACGGACCATTTTGCGAAGCCCTTCTATTTCTTCTCAGAGGTTGAGATTTATACAGTGAGGCCTTAAAGTATTACACCTCTTGCTATTATGAATATATGCAATCCACAGAATTGAATGGTAATAAATATCAAGAATAATTTGCCTTCCTAGAATTGAGATTTGTACTGACACATTGAAACTTGTTTTTTTATTAACACTTTGTTCATACAAAGTGACGTGAGTTCATACACGTCACTTGCGTTTTTTTTCCTATTAGCTAACTTTGCATGAAAACAAGATCAGGTTACCAAGTCTTAATACCTCAGCTCTGAGAACAGCTTATACGTGTTTATAACTTGAAGTATAAGATCATCAGGGCATCATTTCCATTATATTTCTATTAATAACGTAAAAATGTACAGAGTGTTCTATTTTATATAAGAAAGTTGGCAAGACGGGATTACGCAGAAATATTTTAATGAATCGACAGAGAAAATTGATGACTACCATTGTTCATATAAGCACAACCGCTTGAATACCTTAATAGATATTGTATGCTAAAAGTTACTTATTGATCAAAATGTTGTTGGATCTTACGAGAATTATGTATTTAAATGTGTCGCATACCTACTGTTTTTATAGATTTTGCTTCGTTAACTTACCTTCTAAAATGAAACGTTCTGGTTCCTTTCCGGTTTTGTAACCCAACGTTGAAGCGTTCGGATCTTCTGGAAATAATTTATGTGATCAATTTTTTTTAACTAATTCTGCATTTCATGCCAAGTTATCCAAAATGATAAAGCATATATTAGCGTGATTGTATGTAACTAATGAAATTTGTTTGCCTGCATTTTGGAATTTTCTTCTTTACATTAATATAAGAAAGCCAGAATGCTGGAGCTAACAACCAACGCATATGTATACGTACTTATGTACACTGCCGTTCAGAGAAGTTCGGTCGGTTAGTAAAAAACATGAAAAGGTTACAGAAACAAACGAAACTAAAAACAAAATGCAATTTTATTGTATGTACAGGTAAAAAAGACAAAAATAAATAAATAAAAAGTTATTCTGGCATAATATAACATACTGAACACTATATTTTTTTTTTTTTCGTGGAAAAAACCTCGTTTGCTGTTAATCACCGCTCGAACTATTCTAGGCATTCTTTCGATAAGTTTTGTTAAAACGGATTGTGGAATATTAATCCGTTCATGTTGCAGAATATTCCGTAAATGTTCTTGTGAAATTGGGCATATTTTTCGGATCGTCCTGTCCAGCTCATCCCACAACAACTCTATAGGGTTCGAATCTGGGCTTTGTGGGGGCCATGTCGTTACTTGCAGGGCGTGCTGTTCTTCTTGCTCCTTTAGATAGTTCTTACACACTAACGCAGTGTGTTTTGGGTCGTTGTCATGCATGAATGTAAAGTTACGGCCTATTATACGAAATCCTGATGGCACTGCATGATTCTGGAGTATTGAAAAATAATTTTCCTTCCTCATTACACCCTGCACTCTGCATAAATCTCCCGTCCCAGCAAAGGAGAAACATCCCCACACTAACACAGAACTACGCCCTTTCTTCGCTGTAGGCACAATGCAGTTCGGGATCACTTTTTGGTTTTAAATCTTCGGACATAAACTCGTCGATTTTGCCCAAAAACAAACTTTGACTCGTCACTCCAAAGCACGTGTCTCCAATCATCTAACGCCCAATCTACATGAGAACGGGCACACTGTGGCCGTTTCGCTCTGTTGCCCCGACGTAATAAGGGTTTTCGAATGGCAATGCGTCCATGAAGGTCCGCTTGTTGAAGTCGACGTTTTACCGCACTCGCCGAAACTTGTTCTTCACGGCCGCGATTGACTCCGGCTGCTATTTGTGGCGCTGTTAATTTTCTGTTGCGTTTGCTTAATAATACAATTCTGAAATTTTCAGCTTTTGTTGTTTTCCTAGATGCTCCAGGACGAACACGATTTTCTATAGTTCCAGTTGTCCGATATCGCTTTATGATGTCATTTACTGTTGAACTTCTCATATTTATTTTTTCAGCAATTTGTCGCCCCGAATATCCTTCTTCAAACAGCGTAATAATGCGTGAACGTTTTTCTACACTGGTAGGCTTGCCACGTGCCATTTTGAAGTAAATTTTCTTAAAACTTTCGCGCAAAAACGAAAGATACACACCAACACACGTTTAACAGTAAAATGAAGCAAATTTATATCTTTACGCCTGTGATAAATAAACAAGAATGATACTGCGGTATATTTCCTAAATGTATTGTTCGTTAATAATCCCCAAACAACCCGTTTCAAAAGATCGGTACTTCCGAGAAATTCTTGGAATGATAATAAAAGGGACTTTATTGTGGTCGTCGCAATATTTCTACTTTACATAATAATTTATGGCTTTAATCCCTTAGAAAAGAGTGTATGCTTAATATTTTTCTAATTTTATGTATTAATAGTTGTATACAGTGTGATATAATAGATTTTTATTGTATAACCGAACTTCACTGAACGGCAGTGTACATGTTACACATATGCATAAAGGAATGTGTTTCTCAGCAAATTATTACGTTGACAGACATATTCATACACACATTTTGTGGGTGCTTATGATGTTAGCGGGTTCCCAGAAGTGTTTTACAATATTTCTATTTTTATAAAACCGAAACGTGACACGGCTGCAGAAGTTTACATAGCCTGTGAAGAAAACAACATCTGGATTTGCGCAGATATCGGATAATTTAAAATAGATTTTTTTTATTATATCTTGTTTTTAAATTGGGAGGAGTAAAGTAGAAAGGCACATTTTCACGCACAATGCTAACTAATTTTAAACTAAAATTAATTGTAATTGTTATTTATTTTCTTGTTTCGAGTAATGTTCAGTACGAGAGTAGCCGGAAACGTTATAAACCTCAACACGAAGGTGGCATTACTCCTGAAAGAATATTTCAGTAATATCGTTGGGCATCTTCAAAGATGCCTTTTTAAGATTGCAACCACGTTAGACCTTCCGTTGTTGTTTAACAATTGTTAGTACCAGTCGAGTATTTCCGTAAAAATGGAAAAATCGAATATGGAGTGGAATTCTTGTATTTCAAAGCCAATTAAAGGCGAGATGGATGCTGTTTACAGGGGCTTTCCACTGCCATTGTGTTTGCTCACAGTGAACCAAAAACACTCTCGAAAAAGCCCTGTTGAAGCAGTTTGAGCAAAATGGGCCGGAGTTTTGGCGGCGACTAATAACTGTAGATGAAACTTGAATGCACTCCTGACGCCAAAGCACTCTCGAAACGCGATTGCGAAGGATGCATCGGAGTAGTCATGGAGTTGTGTCCCTTGAAAAAGGAAAACCAACAACGGAAGTATACTGCGCATCATTTAGTTTAGTTGCTACAACCGTCCTCGAATCCGCAGAAGCACCACTATGGATGTTTTTCGAAGACACTGCGCGGCGAACAGCGTATAGCTTTGACGTGAGGGAAATCGCCCATCAACGCCCGCTAGCTAATGGGGATGCGACGAGTGACTTAAGTAGAGCGAGAATTAAAAGGCGTGTTTAATTACTTAACAAACTCTTAATCGGAGATTGCGCTGTTGGTTATACATCTGATGATTTAAAGGTCTTATAGCGCTTATAGTGTATCACAATCTATTAGGCTTTAAAGGATAAACATTAAAAAGCAAAAAAATACGTATAACTTAAATGTATTGAAGAAATTATCAGTAAATGCATATTCTTATAATATAAAACTATCACATGTTTTTTACATCTTATCCTAATTCGTTTTTTTTTTTACTTAAAATAAACAAAAAATGTAAAGACATATACAAATAATATTAGGCACGCACAGATTGCGTCTATCCATCGTTATTTTATCATTATCATAATTACGATTTTGTTTATTTGCCGATAACATTGTTTTTATTACTGCGATATCGCAAACGTCGTTATATCACTTGATTTGTTGTACCATAATTTACCCGAATGTACAGGGTGTATTTGAATTACAAAGCGGGAATATTATGTTTTTAAATTGCTGTAATTCTATCAAAAATAAGTTGAAAATATGGCATATCTGAAAAAATGTAACTTGTTCCTCTGTTTAATTGTATGCCAATGTTGTATGTTAATCAGAACTGCGACCAAAATGTTGAAATAGAATCCTTTTGCCATTAGCGCAATAAACGAAAGGGGGCTCTGATATTTAAATGAAAACGAAAGAACGTATAAAAACATTTGGGCCTCTAAAACCCGTTATGGCAGATTTATACATGCACTATATTTAGAAGAAAATTATAATGTTGCGCATTATTTCAAGCATGAGAGGAAACCATTTTTTAACAAAACCATTTCTAACTCAATAACTATAATAAAAGAAAAGCAGAGCGGTAGGTTATTTTTTCAGACGCCTTTATAAACATAGAAATTAAATATTTGAAGACTGATATATTCACAATTTTAAGAAATTCTGGACAGTTTGACGTCATTGTGTGGGCTCGAATTAGTTGAACATCTTGCATATCAATTGCACATACGATTTATCATCCTTTATTATTCTCTACCACTCCCATGGGAAAGGTAAGAAACAACGAAAGAGCAGAATTTTAACTGACACTCCGGAGAGAAATGAAATTTTTTAAAGAATGCTCAAAACGGAGTAACAAGGCTAAGACTAGACAGTAAGTGTCAGAGGTGATAAGTGTTACCTATGAAGTATGCTCTGACGAGTTATAGGAGGACGATGATGTAGAAAAGTACGAATTTGGGGAGATTTTGGGGAGAAAATCCTTTACACATTACATTGAAGAAATTATATTTATTTAATATTATCTGTATATTTTAATACAGATTAGATGACAATCTCTTACTACGGAATTTTTCATATTAGATAGTCTATGAAAAAGTAAATGATATGTGAATTATTTATAGATTCTGATTAGATCGTATGGCCATTAATTATTTAGATTATTATTATTAGAGATGACAAAAGCTCGTGAATTTACTACTTTTTTGCAGCGACTAGACAGACTCGTGTTTTGTCGACTCTCGGGGTAACACCAACCCATTCTCATAAGACGAATAAACACGAGTCTGTCTAGTCGCTGCAAAAAAGTATTAATTTCACCTGCCTTGGTCATCTCTAATTTATTAGTATAAAGTAAATGTGATCAAGGTCTCATTCCTTGGGTATAAACTTTTTTAATGGTGATACAATCTATCCCACAAAGATGAGATACACGTCACTACATTCGCGTATCTCTTTCTTTACTGGCAAACACCGCGGTTATTAAATTCTTTCACTGCACGTATAAATCCATAAGATTGGCTGAGGTCGGGTTGGTTTGCAAAAATTGAGCAATAAAACGATGTGAAGGAAAGGAAGGTGTGAAAATGGAATAAATTTATTATGGCAGCTGGAATTGCGCGATTTTTTTTCAAGTTCAGGGTAGACAAACAGGATTTCGAAAAAGAAGTGAACTATAGCACTCAATGTAACAAATCTGGATTCAATTTGATGGAAATTCTGCCGCATATTGAGTTCTGTCAACAAGTAGAATACTGCAAATTGCAAATAGATACATGCTTTTATTCTAATTTTATAATTCCTTTTGTTACGTCTTACTTTCAATAAAGCTTTCTTCAAGTCCTTAAAATGAAAAGCTTAATTTTATCCGACACCCTGTACATTTACCACGCATTAATTCAGTTTCAATAATAGTTCACGAATAAAAGCAAGTGCGTTTCACGTAATACTACCAATTAAGAAGTCGAATAACGTAATTTCAGACTTTTATACTTGGTAACAATCCAGAATAGAAATTACTAAAATGTTTGATCACTTTGTAGACATTCTTCCCGGGACTGAGCGTCGCGTATGTTTGATTGTGCGCGATGATTTGGTAATTTTCAGGTAGCACGCCGTTTATTAGCCCGCTCTCCAATAGTTTAGTCAACGCATCTACCATCCATACACTCAATTCGTCGTACACGTAATTCCCTATAAAACAAACGCCGATCGTGCTGTCGCGATGGAAATTCCTCGTATACCAGCCGCGCCCTTCGTAAATTTCACCATCGCCACCTATGACGAAATTGTAGCCAATGTTCGGCGAATTGTTCGATACATGTAGGTCTTGCATGTTACGCATCTGCGCCGAGCATCCGGCGAATGTCGTGCATTTTGTGCCGGCCGAATGCGAGATGATGATGAAGTGGATGGGTTGCGTGACGTTCACTGTGTACAGAGGTTGTCTGCCGCCCCAGTCCTGAATCGGGTAGAAGTGATGGTCGGAAATGTTGTATTTACTTGTCCCTGTAACGTTCGTGAACCCATTACCATCATCATCATTATTACTATTATCGTCAGGGGCGTTGGTAGTATCAATATCTAATTGGGTCGCCGGTAGTTCCACCGTAAATATCACACTTACTATCACAACCACCGAAATCACCGCTAAAGCTGCGAAACACACCAGAAGTCTTTTCGGAAGGCACGCCGATACCGATGATGACGATGACGGTGATTGTACTTTAGATGGCAAAGCTGCGTAGTCCATATTCGCTGCAATGTACAAATTGTTGATATTATTAAGTCAGATGGTATGAAGTTATGTGAAACATGGTAAATCATAGGTATACTACGTATATTTTATATTATTTATCGATATTGACACTGGAAACTTAAACCACATACGAAAGAATTAAGGTGCGGTGCCAAACTTAGCACAGTGAACGTTAAATACGATCGTTCAGCATCCGTTCAGATAGCGATGTATTGCGGAATTAATGTAGTGCGAAATTATTCAAAACGTAGAACTTTGGCATTATCACGGCGTATGGTCACAGGTAGCGGTAAGCCTACAATTGATAACTAAAATTGGTCAAGCCTAGGCCTGCGTAGACTTTCACGGCTGGTATAATTATTACTGCTATTAACTTCTTCCGGGTTTGGCGGAGTGTCAGAACTTTCGCTCGAACGTTTCGCCGTTCATGCTGGCGGCTTCTTCAGAATAACTGAACTGGCGAATAGTTCAGTTATCCGAAACCCGGAAGAAGTTACTAGCAGTAACAGAAACATTTAGTTAAGTCTAGTACTCGGGGAGGACTGAAGAATACATTTGTACTTCTATCATAATGAAAGGAAGGGAAGTTTTATTCGTTTGTTTGTAAAAAACTGGCAGGCAGGTGCTCAGCTTGCGACAGTTTTGAACTGCACAAAGCTTATCTAGTTCATATGAAGTAAAATGAACTACCAAAACGATTAGGAAAATGGAAAATATGAACATCAATTTGTACTGCCTCTAAAGCTTCACCGGAAGACTAGCACGACAATAAAATAAAGAATAATCCTCACTCTATCTATTTATTTCGTTTCACAAGCAATAATAATAGAAACGTGTTCCGGGTTTGAACCGTGTCATCTCGTTGGTTAAAATAAAACTCGACGTTTTGCCCACAATGGTATGGGGCTTCTTCAGGAGAATGGAGGCAACAGTTAGCACGGTAACTCAACGTGTGAACCACGCCAGAGGCGAAACTAACTGAGCGGGAAGCAGTTGATCACGGTAACTCAGCATGTGAACCATGCCAGAGGCGAAAACCAACTACGTAAGGCCCATACGATTGTGGGCGAAACATCGAATTTTATTTTATTTTGACCAACGACATGACACGGTTCAAATCCGGAACACGTTTAGTTTAAACTGACTCTGGCCGTGGAAACCTACGTTTTTATAATAATAATAGTATTTAACTTAGTAACTTATTTCTACATTGGGAAGTATGTGAAAACATCATGGTGTGTGATGCAGAATTCGTAAATATATAAAGAAAGTCAACAAGTTTCAATTTCTTAAGCAGATTGGGTGTTAGGCATGTAAAAAATATCTATTCAAGAGTGATTAAATGTATACATATTAAATGTAAACGTAATATTTCCAATAATATTTATATATGTGTTTATATATCCCGCTTGCTGGTCAAGTTTCTTAAAAAGTTCGAGGTTAGGTGTCCCTTAGGGTTCTGTCTTAGGCCCTGAACTATGTTTACTCCTTCGACGTAAGCGCTGCTATTTTGGATACTTTTTGGGTTATCTGCGCAGATGACAATGCATGACTTATTATATACTTATTTCTGATAAAAACGAGAATGCTTTGCGATTGAAATGTTCATCAACAATAAACTAACTTGACCAATTAATTTGAATTGCTAGTATATTAGCATTTTATCATTGTCAGAATTTGTTCAGACAATGATGACAGTTTGTTTCATATTTTGGCTGGTCTTTTTAACAACCAGTTGTCAATGTATACATTCAAAATTAAACATGAGTTTAATTTAATTAAAGATATCCATATTGCTGCAACTAGACCACAAAATTTCAAATTATGCGAATACAGATTTCACATTTTTTAACGAACGAAAAGTAGTCCTTCCGTATAAAACTTTCGCACACCGATGCTGAAAAAGCTTTCACTCACTACATATTTAGCAGAAGTTGAAATCATCCCGTTACGTGTATGGGCCAAAATAAACAATGGATGTTTTTCATAAATGCCTCCAAGAATTTTTTGTACCTGAGGTTTAAAAGAAAACAATGAATTTGAATTTGCCTTTGCGAGCGAAACGTGTCTCTACTGGCAAACGCCATGATTATTAAATTCTTTCACTGTATAAAGTATGAACGCCCGTTTTGGTTTGCAAAATACACTCAGAAACCTTCTAAACAATCCGGATACGAAAGAATCGTCGGGAACTTACAAAATTGCATGATAAAACTTGTATTAAATAAACGAGAAGGGCTGTATGAGCCAGGTTCAAAGAACACATAGCGCATTACCACGATGGAAGAATTGAATCATCATTAGAGTAGGCAAATTCGGGTGCGCGCCATTGGTGTAGCTAACGAATGTTTACTTTGTTAAACAACGATTCATTTATTTCATTTTGGAACAAATACGCCAACATTACATTACCGAGCAGGACCACGTTACAAAATTATTTACCATCTATGCGAGTACATTTAGAAAAGAAAATTAAGGCTGAGTTGAATAATAAAAGAGTGTGCTTGTGTGTAGATGAAACAACTGATTGCAAAAAATGATCTGTACTTAATGGTATGGTGCGCAAAATGGAACCACATCAATCGTCATCTTCAATTTTATTAGCTTCTAGACCAATAGAAGAGTGTACTGCCCAAGTAATTTCAAAAGTGGTGTTAAGCACATTGGAAAAATTTGAAATATCCAGAGATCAAGTATTAATGGTTATGACAGAGGGTGCCTTCTGTAGGCCGGTCTCTTAAGGAAGAGAGAGTGTGGTAGCCTTTTACAAATTACTTGTAAAATTCATGCTTGTGGCAGAGTCAATTCGTAGATGTTATTCACAGGTGGACGCGCTAATTTGCAACAAAAGCAGTGTATTCTCGAATTTCACAGGCTGTGTTCTCATACCCCTGAACCGCCACAAGCGATTCTATTGTTCCGAATTTAATCAAATTATTTGTGCGGTGCGGAGTATGCCGATACTGTAGACAGGATGAATTAATGTTTATAAATGTTAATTATCTTTTATTACCGTTCGATAGGATGTTCTGGAATTGTGAATTACTTTCTGATACCTTATCTACTTAAAAAGTATTTGTTTATCGTCAGCAATTAATAAAGTTCCGGTAACGTAAAGGATGTGTTTTATATTTAGTAATATTAGAGATTGTACCTTAACACTAATTTAACTATTTTTTAAGGCTAAATTAATTCACTACATTATTAGGATTCAAACATTTTATATTTTATGTGTTTCTTCTTTTCTCTTAATGGTTACGTTGATTCGCATTACTTATTGCCGCACTGGCCGCGCCGCACACAAACGCATCGCATGTAGTATTTAAATAAATATTTAAATAAAAGTATCCGGCCCCGTGAACAAATAAATGTAGTTGGCCCGGCTTCAGCTGTAATACTTGCTGCACAATAATGTGAATAACTATACCTTCGTTTCATTATTGCCTTTATAATGTTTGCTGTCTCATTATGTTTTTTTTTTTTTGCTAAAATGGTAAATAAACGCAGCAAATTCGTAATCAAAAATTTAATTTCATAACAGGTTTTACTTCGTTAGAATAAAGGACGTTAGTAGACCAATAGCATACAAATATCCAATTTCGAATTCGGGCCCAAGGTAAACTTGTTTCCTCAGCGTTTTGAGCAGCGTATTTGTTGGTTTTTTGTACTATTAGATTTAGAAGATCTTCGCCCACAAACAAGAAAAAATAAAACGATAGGTTGTTAATTTTTCATATCTTAAACGTGCGGACTTTTCAATTCATTCGTACAAGTAGGAAAATTTCTCAACTGATCGCCTGTTACATCATTCCACTGCAGATTTTGGGGCATGCCAACTATTCCATCTGAATCACTAGCCCCTGAATGCAACTGTTCGTCTTTTATTTCATTTCCTTGAGCAATACTGCCAGTAGGTATTTGACGTGATGTCCTAGGTTCAACAAGAGTAACAGGTGTTCCTTTAGCGCATTTCACTTTCTTTTTTAGCACAGTAGAGTCAGTAGTATCAGAAGATTCAGAAGAAACACTGCTTGCTTTGTAACTTTCATAATCCCCCATTTAAATTTTTTTTTACACATGCGAACTTTACAACATGAAATACCAACATAAACTGACCGTATATATTAGCGTTTACCGCCTGCAGAGTATGTGGGACAAGTGTGAATCGCGTGGCCTCTGCATTACATTTGGACACCAGGTTGTGCGATGCACACTGTCTTCGCTCGCTTCAAATTCTTATTTAAAAAGAAGCTGCAGCATGTGATAATATCACAACATCACACAACAAAAAAAAAATGCGTGGCCGCAACGTGTTAAATGTGTAACATGGTGACGAAGCAAAATTAGTCTTCAGGTTAAAAAATGACAGAAATCTATTTATTTATTTTTTTTTTTACCTTTAGGGTACTAATAAAGAAAAGATCCGCACAAACGGTCCCACAGAAGAAAAAACAATACAAGGGAAAAATACATTGATACTAATGATGATCAGAATTGCACTGCTGATGATAGACAAAGTAAAAGTAGGTCTCAAAAAGTAAGTCATAATTTGAGAACGTCGAACGGTTATATAATGATAAAAAAGGACAATTTATATTTATCAACATTAATTCATGTTGCGCAGAGAAAAGTTCCCAAGTTAATTTTCTAACTCGTTGATTGCTTCTTTTAGTAACTTTGAGTATACATGTACTACTATCAATCGAATTTTTTGTTTGAGACCTCAACAGATTAGCGAATATAACATAAAAATAGCACTTTTTAAATTAATTTTACTTAATTTAATTAATTTATTAAAAATATTTACGTTGATTTCCAAGAATTTATTGATAACGATAGGAAAAAAAATCAAACAAAGAAATGTTAAGGCGCAAAAGATGCACGCGCCTTTAAAGAATGTTCCAAAACAGGTAACCGGACATGAATTTGTATTATTCAATAATTAAAAAATTAAAAATAGTACTAGTAATTATACCATTTATAAACGGTGACAAGATCCGGATTTATCGTTGCAGTATTTGAATTAAGCCAGTGTCAATATCGATAATGTATATGCGTAATCATACTATTCAACAAAATAATGAATTAAATTCTATTTAATTATGCAAATGTCACCAAATGATGCGTGATAAGGTGAGGGGACAAAGTTGCATACAGGAACACCGCGCAAATTGAAACTTTATACATACATATTTACGATTTTTACTAATTTATGTTTAATTGGATAATTATTTTCAAGATTCTAATGTTTCAAAAAATGCATGAACAATGATAAATTGTTTATTATAGGTAATGTTTTACAATAGATACGGACAAAGCTTATCAATTTTATGTTTTGTTGTGTCAAATATGGTAAATTAGGTAAATTTTAGGTTGAACTTTATTTAACATTGTTTAACGTTGACGTGTTAAATAAACATATCCTAGAATTTAACAAAGAAATTTTCAATAGATTTTGAGATTAAAGGCGAAACATGCAAACTTATCATACAACAATAAAAAGTTCATATCCTAAATACGCAAATTAAATAAATACATATAGATGGAGTTATACGAACATAAACAATATTTATTAACATAACGATTACCTATTATCGTTTGACCAATGTTAAAAAAAGTAAGAGTAATCTTATGCTACAGCAAGATTAAAGGAAAGAGAGAGATGGTTACGTTTAGAAAGAAAGAAATATACGAATTGAAAAAATTCTGTTGTCTTACCTCGACTAATATGCGGTAGAAGTTCATTGTTATAGCCGTTCCGTATTTTCTTCGCACGATGCCTCGAATTTACCCGTATCAGCTTCATATTACGTTACGTTCTTAACGCGCGATGATACTTGAGAGTTACGAACATCTCCTAAGCGTTATATTATTCGATCCGCGTTAATAAAATAATCGCACGTCCGTGCATGCGACAATAGGATGTGTATACAATCGCTCGGAACACTGCATGTATACTTCCCCGTAGCTACCGTCGAATAACGTAAATGGAAACCTTAAAGTACAGATCGAGCGAAACGACTTTCCGCACAGCACTAACCACGCCGCAGTGAAATAGATTCACCCGTCGCGCGTAAATGCATACGTTATAACGTGTATACATACAATCTATATTTCTGTTTGATATTCTTCTAGACTACGCCGCTGCCGTTTTTCCAATCTTGAGTAAATAAACATAAATCTTAAACATAGAATCGTCTAATGGCGAGGTATCTACGCATAGGTACCTGCAGACAACACTCCTATTGAAGGGGAGTTAGCTTCGAGTAAATATCAAATGACTAATACCGAAAGTATGATATTCGCGTATGGACGAAAATACTAGCGCATAAAATATTAATGCGATTTCCCTGTTCATTTATATTTTAAAAGCTTTTCCATTTGTGATTAATAATAACATCACGTGATCGCGAAATCAATACAGACATTCTTTCTTAATTTAAGCTAATTTCGTGTTAAATCAATACAGAATGTCCTGCGGGTAATAGTATGTTAGATGTAATATGGTGTTAATGCACCATTAAAACGTAGTAACTTAGCCGTTGTTATGTTCTGAATATGTTAATGTTCTCACAATGTTACGTGAATTAAATCTTAACATGTTTTCTTAACATCAACAATCAATTTAATAGATACGCACTTGTGCATTGTTACTTATTCATCATCAGAACGTAAAATTTAATCTTGAATTGAGTCAAGAAAGACAGTCGCATTCACACCTATCGGTTTAATTCAATTCTGGATTGTACACACTACCCGACAAAAACATAGACGCGGTATCGTTTCTATTTACGAAACAAAGTTCATAGACAAAATATAAAATGTAAATGAGGGTTATTAATACTTGTTATGTAAATAGTCCATTTATAGATATTTCTGGGTATTTATTGCTTTATGAGGGGGAATTGAGATTTTCCCAGATCAAAATAGGAATTTTAAATGCGACGAAAATTTAGACCCTGTGCATTTATTACATTAATGTAAGCAAAAATGTTTTAATTTGATACGTCTCTTTATATGCAGCGGTTGTGCTGGTAAAGTGTACACATTTCACCACGAGAAATTAAGTGTTTGCAATATGGGTAGAAAAAAGCAATTGTCCTTGATAGAAAGTTGAAGAACACGTATCCTGGAAGAAACAATGGGAAAAAGTTATATTTTCCGATGAGAAACGTTTTAATTTGGACGGACCGGATGGGTACTCGCATTATTATCATGATCTGAGAAAGGAACCAAAAGTGAAAATGACCAGACAATTAGGGGGTGGATCTGTGATGATATGGGCAGCGATTGGATTCCGCGATAAAAGTGGGATAGTGTTTTGCACAAACAAAATGAGATCTGTGACGTATAAGGACTTATTGCGTGAGAATCTTCTACGTTTTGGAAACCAATGGGCCGGGCGCAATTTTGTTTTTCAGCAAGATAACGCGCCAATTCATAAAGCAAAAACCATTACCGAATGGTTTAAAGAGAAAAAGATTAAAACTTTGCAGTGGCCGGCACGGTTACCAGACTTAAACATTATTGAAAACAGGTGGGGTGAATTGTCACGTCGCGTTTATGGCGGAGGCCGTCAATATTTCACGGTACAGGAACTGAAAACTAGTGACTGAATGGCAGAATATCCCTCAAAATTATGTGTTAAATTTATATAAATTTATTAATAACAGACTATTGGAAGTGATTAAGAACAATGGAGGATCTACACATTACTGATTACTCATTTATTGATTTTTGTTTTACATTTGCAACAGAGCGTCTAAATTTTTGTCGCAGAAATTGTTGAAACGTTGGAGTAATAATTTATTATTTAGTTCATATATTACTGGAAGAGATATTTTTAAGTTTATTTTACTTTTATGAATAAAAACTTAATTAGATATCTTGCTAGTTTCGCAAAGAAATGTTGTAACCCTTAAAACCCTTAAAACATTTTACCGCGTCTAAGTTTTTCTCGGGGAGTGTATTTGAATTCGTGTCGGTGGAACTGATCATAAAAGTAACCGAATTAATAAACTGTATATTTGTCCCCCAGCGTTCATGGTTATCTCCTAAATTTATAATGAAATAATAGGTTGTATTTCTACCAAATTGTAGTAATGACCATACTGCGAATCGACGCGACAACCGCATCTATCGCCGACGCCTGAAACAGAGCGTAGTGAAAATGGGACCTATAAGCGTTGTGTTTACTAACTACTACTCGTTAATTTCACACACACACAACAGTTTTAATATTGACAGATACGGGTTGTGGGTAAAAATTGCAACGATTTTTTTTATATATTGAAGCACCAAAATCACCAGAAATATTCTTTAATTTGTTTATTACAACGTCTAATTTTTCAATTCTATATTCTAGTGGCACTGTTTGTGAATCAAAGTATTTTATTTTTTGAGGAATATCGCGAAAACGTTCGTCAATAAAATGCAAATTCTTATTCGAGACACCAGGATTGAGATGAACGTCGGCTTTTAATTGGTCTGTGAATCGAGATTTTTTGAATTTTACAGTAACTGAACAAATTGCGCAATAAATCTCTGTGTCCTTGACAACTCCGAAACAATCATGATCCTTAATCCAGGTATTCATGAGTTCTTGGTGGAGACGTTTATTACGCGACATAGTAAATATAAAAGAAAATAACAGAAACCAAATTTATATAGAAAGAAATAATTCCAATAATAGGCGATAAAAGGAAAGCAGATTTAATTAAAATAAAAAGGAATTTCGAAAATGCTCAATTAAAAGGTATATGGTAAATATGGTAGAATAACAGACTATTGGAAGTGATTAAGAACAATGGAGGATCTTATGCATTACTGATCACTCATTTGTTGATTTTTGTTTTCATTTGCAACAGAGCGTCTAAATTTTTGTCGCAGAAATTGTTTAAACATTGCAGTAATAATTTATTATTTAGTTCATATATTACTGGAGGAGATATTTTTAAGTTTATTTTATTTTTATGAATAAAAACTTAATTAGATATCTTGCTAGTTTCGCAAAGAAATGTTGTAACCCTTAAAACCCGTAAAACATCTTACCGCGTCTAAGTTTTTGTCGGGGAGTGTATATATTACTAAATAATCACTGTGTCACGTTTGGTCGCATCCACAGAATCGAGGGACTTTATTCTAAAAGGAAATAACGGAGATAATTTAACTAAATTGAAGACGGACTCTAACATAGGAGCACAGAAAAATCATTAAATATTGGCAATGGTGGCAGCCAATTTAAAGATCTTTAAACAGAAGATCTACTGCCGCACTTAGTATTATCACTTTCGCATCATATTCATTCAAGATTCAAAGTCCAGCTCCAGAGCTATTTAAAATACATGTCAATAATGTTATTGGGAGAAACTAATCTGTTAACTGTAAGAAATTGTTATTATTCCGCTGATTAGATATGAGATTTACGTGTGTTCCAGCTATCAGAGCAAGAAATGTTATTTGAGCAATACATAGTGACTTAGCAAATGAAAACAATGATTAGAAATAACATTTTGGTTGCCGAATTATCTACGGATCACGTGAAAACCTTGAAAATTTCGCTGAAAATGAGCGTATAATAATAATTGATATACTAATTAAGTGTTAGGAAAGCATAAATTATTGAGACGATACGGTTTTCTAATACCAGCGTCTCTAATTACATCTAAACAATGTATACATGTTCTTGTTAGCACTTCCATGGACGTAAGGTAGCAAGAGAATTACGTAACGTTTGGATCAGGAGTCCCCAAGACGCCTTGAGTAAAACAATTCATTAAACAGACAACTACTAGAAGGCGAATCCTTGGTCTACACCTTCGTGCTATTAGAATTCAAGAGATGTATGTAAGAATAGGAACCTTTCATTTAGATACTTATTTGTTTAATTAATTAGTTGCTAATGTGCAAAAAAAAAGTATCAAATTTTACAATGGCCTCCCAGTAATAGATGTTTGTGTTTTGATACAAATGTATTGACACGCACACATACTTCAGTATGATGAAGCTTCTGAGGCTCCTCTTAACTTTAAGTTACTGCGGAATTGTTTGAAGACGTATACTTCCAGCACTGTTTTGTGAAATATTGTAGAACTTATATTTAATTTTAATTTATTGATTTGAACTTGAACAACGAAGGAATTTAAGAGAAGGCATGGTGATGTGGATTCATTCGACGAAAATGGAAAAGGACCGTTGAATGGTAAGGATTAAATAAATAATTACTATGTCCTTCCATTAAAATATTGTTACTCACTGCTACAAAAGGACAGATTAAAAACCATTGTTAAAAATAAAATTTAACAAGTACACTCGGTCTTATTAATTTTAATTTTTGAAATAAAAATTCCGATTGACAAACTGAAAATTTTAAATTTGCCACCAATTTAATAAGTGGGGATTTTTTTTATTACTGAAGATTATTCCAAAAAACCATTATTATTAACAGAATTTTTACTTATTGTTAGGCGACTTGGTATTTTTTAGATTTTGTGTTGGTAGTTTTGACAATAAAGATTATATTCATATGCATTACGCTAAGAAATTGGCAACTATGTTTTTATTACTGGAATTACGAACTTAAATCATCCGCGAAAATTATAGTTGCTAAGTGGAAATTTAACAAATTTTAGGGAAATAATATTTTATCTAATTGAATTTGGTAATTATTGGATTTTTTGGTGTCTTCATTGCGCAAATTGTTCAATGTATAAAAGGGATCGGATTCTGAAATGTCCATATTTTAATAATGTAAAAGTAGAGGTGAATTTGTTTAAATCGCTGGTTATAATTATTGTACATGGTTATTTAAGGTTGGCAACACAAAGATCTCTAAATCACAATGCTCACATAGTTATTTTCGTTGATTTTAAAATGCTTAATTTATTTAATTTGTCAAATTAGTAACCGTCATTTGTTAAATAAGTATAGCCAATTAAATAAGAAACTAATTACACAGTGTTGCCACATAGCATTTAATATTGCCATCTTAAAAGCGAAACTTAAAAATCACAGCAGATGTATTTATGATTATATTTTTGATGAAATACAGATCAGGGGTAGCCAAACTTTTTTGATCATCAATTCCCTAAAAATCATAGAAATTTTTGATCGACCTCTACAAAATTAATTTTTAGTGATTCACAAAATAAAAATAAAATGAAAAATAGGGCACGTTGTGCCAGCCGAAAAATAATCAGTGAAGTGGAGCTAAATTTGGAATGTTGGGGTAAAATTTATGCATCCTTTTTTTATAGCAATATAGTTATTATTGTTTTACGATGTAGTTTTTTAACTAAATTTTATTAAACAAACCACGTCGGGTCAGTGGCGCATCGTTTATTTTCTTGTGTCATTTCAGAGGCGGGTTGAAAACCATTCGAAACTATCGGGAAGAAACCTGGTAGTCGTTTTTTTTTTTCATAGAGATAATAGATATTTTTAAGTTTACAGCATTGTTTTCTTTTCAAATTATTTTATTTTAGAAAATAAAGTTTATTATAGCAATATTTTTGTTGCTTTATTTTGCAAAAAAATTAAATTCCCCCGTTTCAAGACGCCTCAATACTGAGTTAATTTTTTTTTTTAATTGAGATACATATTAAAATATATGGTATTTTCAAGTAACTCCGTAGTTGGAAGAGATGAAAATTCCCATAATATACAGGATATTTAATGGAGTTCGGAAATTTAAAATATTTCCGTTTACGCACCGGAAATGGTTATCGCCTTACTTCTAAAATCAACTGTTTTTTGAGATATTTAAGGCCACGTTAAAACTTTATCATCTGCACCACTCTTGTTGAAATTAAATAGACAAAGGTATTTACTTTTGTGAAACGAATTCGAAAGTTATGCGTGCCGCACCTTATCGTTACTAAATTTGATACAGGCTCTTCATGAACTGTCTTCAAATACAGATATTTTCTAACTGAAAAAACTCCTTTTTTTCGAATGGAGTGTTGTTAGATACTATCATCTTTTTGAAAAAAGGATTTAAAAAAGATCTGTATTTGGCAATAGTTCATGAACACTAAAAATTTAGTAAAAATAACGATGCGGTATGCATGACCTTCCATTTCGTTCCACAAAAGTAACACCTTAATCTTCATTACATTCTCAAATATTTCATTTCAGCAAGGGCAGTGCAAATGTTAAAATTTGAAATATCTCGAAAACAATTGGCTTTAGGTATAGGGTTCAGCCGGAAGTGTTTCGTAGGCGAAAATATTTTAAATTAATAGGTCCGAAGCTCTAATTACTTATCCTAAAATTTTAGAGTTTTATTCATAATAACATTATTAAAACTTCTAAAAAACTAACGGGTTTCGTAAAATACCCTGTATATTTTTCCTTGATTGTGGTGGGGAATAAAATCTCAAATATCCCAAAAAAATTTGAAGTACAACCCTCTGCCTCCTAACCCCTTTAATGGTATATCTAATTATATTTCCGATTTTTAATGAATTTTTTTGATCCCTAATCGATTTCCTAGCCATCCCCCAGCTTGTTATCGACCACTTTCGCGACGCCTAGTATAGACGAAAACAGTTATAAATAATCTGCATATTTTTCGGTAAAAGGTGATGTTTTTATAATTATTGAAAAGTAATCGGTGCCACAGAATTACAAAAAATTATTTTTACATGAACCCCTGTATAATATCCTACACTGTAAATGCATCAAATTCTATTTTTGCATTTGTGTATCCATACATAATACGTATGTCGAACCAGTTTTGAAGAATGTCGTATCAACATACGCTGTAATAAATATTTACCATCTTTATATTTTCTTTTGATGTAAATTACGTAGCTTAAAGAAAAGCCTTCTTATACTTTCACTCCCAATTCTTATTTTAATTATTTTTATATAAAAAAAGACCGTTCAAACTACCAAAATGCAGGGAAAGGAAGATATTCCCTTCTAAAAAATAAGAATCGTATTTTATATAATTGGAGCGAAAAAAAGCAGAAAAAAAAATCAACTAATCTGTACTTACTCGATACGTAATAAATGTTAATTATACACATGCTACCGATGATAACGAACGTCGCAAGAGATGCTCACTTTCTGTGTGTTTTCTATAAATTCTTACGCGCCATATATAGGAGATAACTTGACGATGACGGCGAGACGTATACAAAGGTTAAGATCATATAATTAGTTAGCCGATGATTACAAAAGTAAGGGGATTCCTTTGGGTGTTTTCAACTTGCCAGCGGAATCGCTAAACAACATCTAGTGATTGCGGGTACCTCTCTATACAGCGATACGGTACGTATTTACATTTATACATAACTATGTATATAATTGAAAAAAAAAGCGATGGCGGAATTCATAAATCAAGTTTGTGAATTAGTAGGTCTTGTGGCTAAGGTCTCCAACGGTATTGTATACGCTTTAATCAAATTAAGCAAAAATAAATCTTATAAATATCTATCTTAAATAAATCTATAGGTGTTTATTTGAATAGAAAACACATTTATTCTTTTAATCAATCACTGTAGCATTGATACAGTGCGTTCTGTTGTAGGGTATCTTCGTTATTAGCGCAGATATATGCGAATTACTAAATTACTCCGTAGTATGTTGCCAGGTTAAGAAATTCACGAGTTTGGTTATGAAAAATCATGATATATCGCGAGAAATTATGTTATTTATTATTATTTATCGATTTCTTCAACAAAATTAATGCTATTTTATACGGATTTGGAGTCGGTATCGATACCATATCTTCATAAACTTGGCAATTAAAATTCGAAAACGTTCAGTAATTCTCTGCCACTTTACTTTGTACATGTAAAATCGATGGCAACATTATTATCAATGATTTTACATGAAATTTTATTGTAGGTGGCTACAGACGGCATGTCGAACGTTGTCGAATGTTTACATTTTTAGAGTTTGTTGTATCGTTTGTACGAGACATGTATCACCAACTAGCACCAACATTGGTGTTGGTGTATCTCCGCTTTGGAAGAACTGCGGAAGCACAACCTTTACGTTTGTTCATCAGTGCAGTAATCATTAATTAAGAATTATTATAAATCAATCCTGTATAATTGCAATATGTATCTATTTTGGCTATACGTCCGTTTATATTTTAATAACTAAAATTGGTAATTCGTCTGGAAGTAAAGTACATCACAATCGGATATGTATACCCAAGTTGCGTCCAAGCACGGCCAGTGTGCATTGGCTAATATTCGTTGATGTTTGCCATGTTGTCTGTAGCAGCCTTAATGTTAAACTAAAATCCATGGCGTCTGGCAAATTTACTCTTGTAATTAGCTTTTCTTGTGAGATATACAGCGGCGGCCACATAAATAGCATAGGCATCAAATTTCATTTGAATTGACCGCTCAAGCTGTTGCCGATTAATTGTTTATTAAACTAGCGTGAGGGTCCCCGAGAAGGTTGCGCGTACTTCCCCTAGCTACGTATTCCAGAACAACTGCATGCCATCTGCTACACTTTTGTTAAACTAAGTTAAATAAATCACTTGTTAACATTTACAAATTTATCAATTTATCCATATCAGTTTACCTGTGCTATTTATATGGCTGCCACTGTACACTAGCTACCGGCATTATATGAATTGTAATGTTATTCAATGTCAATGGATATTAAAAATGTTATTGGAATATTACTTTTTCCAGGAAAGCTTTTCGAGTATTTTTCCACCTCGAAAGTTATTGAAAGAACTGGGAATTTTACTTTTTTACACCTGAAATGTCCCTTAAACGATAAGTAGACTAAAATTTAGGTCACTTACCGTTGTAAATTTTAAAATAAAATTACTATAATTTTTGCAGAATGTAACGTAATATTAATATTAAACCATTCGATTTATAAATTCATGTTACATTCAATTTAATATTTGTCTTATAATTAGATTTGCTTTTAATATCAAAGGCCGTAAGATTTGATATCTTTACCCTGAGATGGCATCACTAGTGAGGAGGCACTGAGGATTAAACACAACTTCGACAGGTCTTTTGGATTTCAAGTTACAGGGTCTAATTAAAAAATTTCAATTTTCGAAATCACCATAACATACAGAAATAATGTTTTTCACAGAGAATTCATTGGAGTAGGTACAATTTCTCTAAAAGGATTGGTTTTTGAAAGATTGAGTCGTCTTTTTTAAATTAAACAATCAATGGCAAACAACACAAAAGTATCGGCGCACCACACAAGTTTAATTAATTAATCCGGGACAGATGTTTCCAGGATCCATCGATCCTCATTCTCAACCGAAGACCGAATCGAAACTTGTGTGGTGCCGATACTTTTGTGTTGTTTGCCATACTATCCCACACTCCTTGCTATCATTACTACTCAATATATTTTTTTGTAGTTGAACATCTTTGCTATTTAATAAAGACCATTTATTATTACTATTATTATTGCTATTGTTATTATATTTCAATTGAAGGTATTTTACGCTTTTATAAGAAATTATACTTGCCTTCAATGGCAATTTCAATAAGTAACACTTTATTTATTTGATAGTTTAGAAAAAATTGATTTTCACATAACAACGTTTTTCATACATTTGAACTGAACTTAGTTACGATAATGAATATAAACTTATACTGGACAAAATGATTTTTAAAGTGGTTTTTAATCACAATAGACACATTTGAAAATATATTTTATTTAAATATGCTAACATGCTAACACAAAAGTTTTCGACCGGTCACCGGTAGAGAATGTGGATCGTCGTGTTCTCGAAACGCCCGTTTCGGTTACCGATACTTTCGTGTTGTGAGCCATACTACGCCACAGTCCTTACTGACTATCATTATTAATAAATATAATGTATGTAAACACACGCGGAAGTGGTATTATTGGTTAACCTTACTGTTATATATATATGAGCAATCTCTGCTTTGTTGGATTTTCTAATAAAACTGTTAAAGTTTGCTATGGTAATTGCATAAGAAATATTTTTATTACCAACTATAAAATTCAAAGGAATCAAGAAAAAGTAAAGTACCTTCTGCGGCCGCAGAATACCGAAAAGTCTATAGATGTTGAAAAGTTTCTAGGTAGAAAATGTAAATGAGACGAAAGGGGAACAATTTGTGCAATCTATTGAAATTTAATCAATTATTTTGAAAGTCGAAAAAAATGTATCAATACGGCTTGAGTAATGTCCTATTTAACACTTTCGTTATTCCACAGTATTCTTAGATAATGTATCGGCACACTCCGCACTTAAACCGAAGCGATGTCGATTTTCCCTCCGTTTTCGACCGTTTCCGGCGGAGTTTTCGAAAACTTTAAACGCCCGTTTCTCCTAAGCCGTTAGAGATAGCGGGCTGAAATTTTATACGGAACATATACGGCCATATGGTCATCGATTAGCGACGTTAGATCGGCGGAATTCCGGACTTTGTTTTTTCGGCCTCGAAAAC
>LR736870.1:3008708-3057047 GCA_902654985.2 Oryctes borbonicus
TTTATCAGTATATTGGTAGTCTCTACTGATTTTTTTAATCTTTCTATAGAAAATTAACTATATCATGTTCAAACCTTAAAAGGTTGATTGTGAATTTTAAGTACCTTTTTCATATCCTCGAACACGTAAAATCTTTCGAAATTAAAAACCTTTCAGGGTAAATATTTGTAAAATGTCCTTCTGCAGAGTATTCTGCTTTCTATACAAAAGAAGGACACAAGGAAACATACAGGGTGTTTCACTAAAAAATTGAAACACAATGAATTAAAGTTACAAAGGATGATCCCGAATCCTGAAATTCAAAAAATTATGAAACTTTGGTAACATGCAGGTACAAGGGTGGTTCAAGCAGTCCTTAGAAAATCTAAAAGATGGCGCTCGTAGTATCGAAAACGGTTTGTTTCTAGTAAGGATCATCAGTCACTAGATAGCAGTCAAAATCTCAGTTATATCCATCACAGGGTTTCATTTTTATTGTCGATTTAAGCAAAGGATTTTTATTTACGTAGAAAAATAGAAAAAAATTGGGTTTCGAGCGGTGATTAAACAGAAAGAGATCGAAGTTGATTTGGATAAAGTTCGTGGCTCTGCTCCTCTGTTAACAACTGTTTACAATTGCGTAAATGAGTTTAAACGTGGCCGTACATCCACATGGATGGACGTCTAGTAGAAGTGACTACCCCCTAAATGATCCATGATGACTTTGAAGGATCGACGAATCAAAGTTGGCGAAATAGAAGAAATCGAGAAAAATTGTCCTCATTTGGAAAAGAAAAAGATCCTCTTCCACCTAGACAATGCACGGGTGCACAGTTTTGATTGTAAAAATTATGGAATTAAGATTAAATATCCACCGTATTCACCGGATTTGGCTCCAAATGACTCCTTTTTATTTTCAAATTTGGAAAAATGGCTCGGCGGACAAGGGTTCACGTCGAACGAGGAAGTCATTGCCCAAACAGATGTTGATTTCAGAATCTTCCGAAATCCTCCTTTTTTGAAAGCTTAAATAGCTGGAGAAACGCTCGGAGAAGTGTATAGAGTTAAATTGAGATTATATTGAAAAATAAATAAAAATATACAGAAAATACTTCGTTCTTTTTGAACGTATGTATCATGCAATTTTATTTATTTATGATGGGATTTTTTTATGTAGTGCAGATAACACCTGTTTTGTAGCACTACTGGAAGTATTTTTTATTTGAAAAGAAACTTTATGAATAGAGTAGGTATACATACATAACGTTATCAAAATATAATTTCTCAAACAAAATTAACTTTTGGCGGCAAAATATTACTACGTCTTTGGATACGCTTGATGTAAAAGTGGATACATTGATGAAAGACCAAGTAAATTTGAAAATCCATTCATTTTTGCTTTTGCACAACAAGATTTCGTACATCCTCGTTGTTCCATTTATGATTTAAACCGAATAGCTTATTATATTTTTCTATATAAAAAAAATTGATGTTGGCAGGTGTTTTGTGCACTATCGGTGCCTTTTGCTATCAATAGCCGAACAAATTATCGATAGTTTTTGATAGTGCTATTGATAATCCACGTACCGATAGTAATATCTGCTAAAACCGCGTCTCACGAAAAAAGAAAACAAGTAGTCCAAGTTAAAAAAAAAGAATAAACAAAACCTAGATAAATTTAAATTTTATGTAAGAAATTGTGTCCAATTTGGTAATCAGTGTAACATCATTTAATCAAAGAATATTGAAAAATAACCAAACAAGAAATACTACAAATTCTTATCGCTGAAACTAGCGATAGCACAGACTATATGTACACTACCGTTCATATTAGTTCGGACACACCAATAAATGTTAAAAAAAAACGAGAAAACATTCAAACCCATTTTTCCAAAACTTAAAATTTTTATTGCATTTTATTAATAGCGATTAAAATTAAAGTATAAAGGTAAAAAAAAGTAATTCTAACGAAAAATAAACAAAAACTTCTTAAACATTCCGTTCATCAAAGAAACTCCCTTTTGCGCGAAGAACAGCTTTCATAATCCGAGGCATCCGCTCCACTAGTTTTTCAAAGACTCTATTTGGCATATTAGTCCATTCCTCTTGTAAAATGTTCCACAGGTGGCCTACGGAGGTAGGGCATCCCATAACAGCTCGATGGGGTTTAGATCGGGGCTTTGCGGCGGCCATGTCATTATTTGTAAAGTACTTTTTCTTCTCTTTTTCTTCATTTAAGAAATTTTTACATATCACTGCTCATTGTTTGGGGTCGTTGCCCTGCATGAATACAAAATTTTCGCCGATTAGACGTTGCCCCGATGGTATTACATTTTCTTGCAGTATTTCTAAATAACCATCTTTTCGCGAAATACCTTCGATTCGCTTCAAGTCTCCTGTACCGGCGTAGGAAAAACAACCCCAAACAAGCACAGAATTTCTTCCTGCTTGACAGTTGGCACTACACAATCCTGCAACATTCTTTTGCCTTTCGCTCTTCTTACAAAAACGCGCCTTGATTGTCCGAACGCCTCAAACTTTGACTCATCAGTCCATAGCACCCTTTTCTAATCATTCACTGTCCAATTTCTATGTGTTTCTGCCCACTGTAGCCGTTTTTGCCTGTTTCCCCGTCGAAGTAGGGTTTTTTTTTGTTGCAATGCGGCCGTGAAGATTCGCAGCTTTTAATCTTCTTTTCACTGCAGTAACAGAAATTTTTCTTGCACGGTCGCGATTCATTTCGGCGGCGATTTCTGGTGCTGTCAGTCTCCTATTTCGCTTGCTTAGCAATTTTATACGTTCATCGTCGGCGTGGGTTGTTATTCTATTACGACCTGAACGCGCCCTATCTCTTAAACTGCCCGTGCGTTGATGTCTCCGAATGATATCACTAACAGTCGATTTATTAACATGTATTTTTTCGGAAATTTGCCGCACTGAATAACCTTCTTGATGAAAAGCAACAATTATAAAGCGCTTTTCTGAACTTGTCGGTTTTCCTCTCGGCATTTTAATAACTTTAATACGCTATTAACACTAACGCACGCACGAGCAGTAAAGCATTTATCAATACACAATAAACTTTCGGGTGGCCTGCTCCCACCCCAAAGAGTAAATTGTAAATTTATTACCTGCAGTATTGATCCAAAAATAATCCTATTTGTGCCGATGAGGATTATTCTGAAAATTACTATATTGGGTCATAAAATATAATAGGTTTTTAATCATTCTCTAATCGATATTCTTGGAAGTTTCCCTGTACAATTGGTTATAAGCTTCATAAAGGACCTAATATAAATATGTTATTTATATAAAAACGTAATTATATAATCTTTTAGTAGAGTTTACAACATTTTACTAGGTGTCCGAACTAATATGGACGGACGGGACAATAGTCACCATCTACAGGCTACATTTCCTGTCAGAAACCCTGCTAGTAGTCTCAGGTTCCCTTCGCTGAACGATAGCGCTTGATATAAGTGGTTTTGCTTGTTTTTTGTCCTGGAATACTTTGCCAATACGACGCCCTTTGATTACCTTCCCAAGTGATAAACGTGCTTCAGACAAACAACTGATAAAATAATTCGATAAAGTTGTATTCTGAAATTGTCAATAGGAAATGTCGTATTGAACAATAGTTAAATATGTAAGAATTGCACTTATAGTAAGAAAGACACTGCCATGAAGTAGGTCTGACAACGATGACCAATAATTCAAGTATAATATCTCAATATCCAAGATTGACATGAAATAAGAAAGTGGTAAAAGTTTATGCTATGAAAGGTTTTGTTCTGTAAATATTGCAACGTTTATCGATCTCCTAGTTAAAAATATTTTGTCATTTGCCCGCCAAATATATTGCTAACTACGACATAAGAAGCTTAATAATAAAGTTCTGAGAATCTTCTATTTTATCTGGAATCGTACATTAATATATAATAGAGCTCGTTTATTGTACACGAAGGTATTTGATTACTTGCCATCTCAATTATGATCAATTACGTAATGCAAGCATTAAAGCATTAATTCAATTATTTTCACGCAATAGTATTAGTGGCGATTTATTGGCTAAGTAATTGAATGAGTTCTTAAGCAAGAAATCGATAGAACCATACCTGTTTTATACCTTACAATAAATTGGAAAATTCTTTAACGATCGTGATTACTCCTTTAGTTTCGTTAATATTCACTGCTTTGATAGAAATATTTCAATTGCACAAATTCTATTTCTAAATCTGTTGTTGATAAAAAAAGGCTTTGCTACAAACGGGTAGCATTAAAGATTTGCCAAGGCGCGGTAGACCTGTGTTTTATTGGAGTTAAAGAAAGATGATTTTGATGGAAGATTACAATTTTTTTAAGCTACTTTTTGCCTCGCCGGTTGAAAGAAACAGACATAACTCCCGATACTGCTCATCGGAAATTCTTTCTTGGTTTTTCTAGTATCATACCTAGTACCCCTAAAAGGTTAGCCGTTTAGGTTGGCATTGTAAAGATCGTATTGTCGGTCACATTCTCATCAATGGCTCTGTATTTGCAGCTATTGCGAAATGAATTTATAAATGAAAACAATGAACACATTCCCGCTTCACCGTATTATGGTGTAAATGTTCCTCAATGTCTGGATAACGTTTTTCCCAACAGATGCATTGGGAGACGAGGAAATATTGAATGGCCACCCTGTTCGCCAGAATTAAGCTCTTTGTGTTTTCTTTTCTTTGGGAATATGTAAAAATAAAATTTGCGGATAAGCCCAATGTGCAAGAAATTCACCGATTCTCTTCAAAGTTTTGTAATCGATTGAACCATTGATTTGAACAGTTTCTTTAGTTTTCTTAGTTATTAATTTGTTTTTAATAATAACGTTGTGACCGATAACTTTATTGCAAATAATCTCGTTTGTCTGCGATGTAGACGCGGATAGAAGTAACTTAAAAACAATTGAAGAAAAAAATTCAAGCAGTTTCAAATATAGATAAAAATTTAATAACAAACTTTTATATTGAACATGGTTTTCTAAAGTGAATATTAACGACGATAAATCGCCGGCTCCATGCTTTTAACTAATCCTCTATATTGAAAAATAATAAAAAAAATAGTATTAGAATGACAAGGTATGAGGTTGTAAGACCTGAAGATGCTTCCAATTGTAGAAAGAATAATATTTGAACTCAACTCAAAATTATAATAATAAAAATACTCAAAATAATTTATTTTGTTATATCGTTTATATCAACGTAACGGCGGAAAAGTAGCCAAAATATCTTGTGAAAGTTGCTCATTTTCGCTAAAATCTAATTGTAATTAGCCGCAATACCGCAAAATCTATGTATTTTACATCTTTGTGGTTAGAATTTACCATTTTCCGTTTGGCTAAGATATTTACAAGTACCTACTTTTTCCGGCTATACACCCAAAAAGTAAAACATGCGAAGTAATCGGAAAAGGTCTCCTGTCTGAGTAGCACGAACATAAAACAAGCATCCGCTTTATCCTAAACCAGAGTCACGGAAGACGGAAGAAAAGATTGTTAGCTATAGGTACGGAAAAATTGAATCGTCAAGTGTAGCGCGACACAAACAAAACCACGCATAATATTAAATTAAATTGGAAAACCTAAAATGAGCTATAGTGAGCTGTTTCACGTGTAGGATATCCCATATTTTCTTTTAAAATCTCGCCCATTTTAAAGTAGGCACGTAGTAATGTTTTAGTAACAATATAAAACAATCACACTACTCGAACAAGTTTCAATATATTTCTTAGAAAAAAAAATTATTAAATCAAAATATTAAAACCAAAAAAGTATATTGAAAACTAAATAAAAACATTGAATATGACGTCGTAACCTCTATGCACCAACATTTTTATCCGGAAGGGTAACATAATTACTTCAAAAAATCCCCGAAATACTGTTATTGAGATTATCCCTTAAGTTCGTTAAATCACTGCTAGATGGCAAATATTTATTGATTGCTTTATAATCCAGAAGATGGCGGGAATTGAGAACTAATAAAATACATCAAAACCCCACAAATTACAAGAGAAACATTAGTGATTTACGAAATGCAAACTAAAATAAAAATTCTTAAAATATGAGAATATTCTGTACCAAGTTACCAGTTTCGAGCTATAAAAGCGCACTAGGCAAGCTGCAAACCAATCCATAAAATATAACAATTAGAAAAGTTAATTATTATATATAAAATATATATAGAATTTATATAAAAATAAAGGCAAAGGACCACCGGCCTACTCAACCCTTATTGATTTATTATGGTAAAGCGGCCACATGTTTTACGTTTCTTGCTACTCAAACAAGAGAGCTTTTCGTATATTTTCTTCTCGAGAATTGGGATATTAGAATTAAAAATGTTTTCGCACGTCATTCGGTCGTACGTTTGACAGTGGGAATCCGCGAATTCTCGAAACAACTGTTCCGAATTAATCAAATAGTATGTATGGTGCGGAGTGTGCCGATACGTTAGTGTTATTTATCATAATTATCATATTATATATTATAAAATAATTATTCTCTCGTAAGTTTAATAAAAAAAGTATTTTTGTCACACAGACAAGCAGGACTTAAAGTTGAGGTTAATAAGATTATCTGTCTATGTTTTCTATATTTTCGTATTATATTTCAAGGAAATCTTGTATATTAATGCAAAGCATGTTATTTTCGCAACAACAGTTACGTAACATTTCATAGAATAGATACAAGCGAATCTTTTTAATCAAGAATGTTAAACGTCTACGCGATTTTTATTTTCAATCGACCGGACACGTGCAAATCCTAAATAATTTATGATAGCATCAGGACAAAATTAACCTTGAAGATGGGATAATTTTATTGGGCGCAAAAAAGTCGCGAATAGTTGGCGAACTCGACGATTGCCTTAAATATTTTTTTTTGTATATTTTAAGACTTTTATCTTATCATAGCACTCCTTTTCTTTTACGTACATTATGTTTGGACGGTGATAATTAGCGAGATAATTATCACAAGTATGTTTATACCTACATTTTTTGAATAAAGACGAGCTTAAACAATCGAATTTTATTCCATTGTTTTTATACTCTTCCTGGTAGTTTTTTTTTTGATATTAATAACAGCGAAAGAGTTGCTGTGCAGATAATGTGGGTTTTTCCTGATTTATAATTTGTTCGGAAGATTTTTTCGTAAATATGTATGTATGCGTCGCAGATTTATAACGGTTATATTATATTGATCGCTAATTACCTTTGTCATCTTCGTTATCAATCGCACGTTTGTATTGTTCCTGCTGCAGATGTTGAACAATAGTAACAGGCCCATGGAACTGGGTAACCGATCCGATAATGACATCGCTGGAATTGACGATGCTGATTGTGCTACCAGTTGTATTGTTGTAGGTTCCTTCATGATCCACATCTAAATTTTCCAAACCCTTCACGGTCTCATCAATCGCCCGTAGGGACATTCCCGATGATGGCTCCTGAAGTACCGACGCTTCTGCATGGTTTACTATATTTCCGGTAAAGTCTATGATCGGTAGCGCAATCGAAGTTACCTCCGGATTGGTCATCGTTAAGTGGAAAACCGATGATGAAAACCATCTTGCTTATCATTGCAGAAACCGAACACTTTTCACAGCTCTATTATAAGTCTCCCTGCTTAAAAAGGCGCACATTGTTTATTAAATTAAACACTAATATTAATACTGTTATGAATCGATGTTGTCGAAAATACGTTGTTGTATTGTTCGTCATACAAAAAAACAAACATAAGTGGATGTGCACGTTTATTTATTACGTTATCTGCAAAAAAATTTCAATTATATATGTTATTCCGCTTGCGGTTTATATTTTATAATGTTAAATTGAAAATAGATGGCGCTATCGTGTGCTATTTTGGTTGAGCTTAATAGATGACGCCTCCATCATTTATCATTTTATTTGAGTTTTCAGAAATGTAAAGAAATTTATAATAAAACAAACGCTTTCACTAATACTAATTTAACATTTAACAAATTCATTAACGGAAAATATGTTGACCCCTAATACGGGTCATCATTACAAATATGTTCACTAAGTGATGCCACCATAAGAAAAAGAAAAATTTATAGTTGTGACTATTGTAGCTATTTTAAAAAGAACTATTAAGAAGTTTAATTTATTCAGAAGTATGTTTGAATACGTAATGCAAAGATTATAAGTGATATTTTAATATCAAATTATCCAACATTATTTATTCGAGTTAAATTGTTTTATTATACGGATGCCAATAGCAGCGCTATCTACTATATTCTCGAAGTGAATGGCCGATAGTCGCGATACTATGCAATAATTTGAATTTAGCCCTTGCTGTGCCCTTGCCAGCTATGCTAAATCACTGAATTTCTTCCTAGTTCTAGCGATTTTTTTGTCAAATAGAATTTTTTGTAGTATCTAGTTAATTTTTCACCAAGATTCACGAAAGAAAAAAAAATGCAAATGAATTACAAAACACAAAATGAATTAGTATTTTGATGTAATTTACTAATAAATTTTCTAATTATTCATTCTTTTCAATATGTGCTGCCATCTACCGACTAGTACTAGAACATACAAAATATGAATGGTATAGATGGCTGGTCCAATAATAGGTGTAGCAGGAAGTGGAGAATACGGAAGCTAATTTACCTAAATATATGGGAAGCACATAGAATTAATTTTATTAAACAAATAAATTTATTTGATAAAAATAATATTAATTTCAATTATTAGGTTTTCTAAGAGTTCATTTAATTAGTGACGACCATTTAACACAAATTACTTCAATGCGATTTAGAAGTATTCACCTAAATTAATAAAGATATAGTTGTTGCATTTTATGTAACATATTATTTTAAAAAATTCAGCTGCATATTTAATAAACTATTTTAATATACTCTTTTTGCTAAATGTTTAGTTTTTAGATATTCATGAAAATACTTGGGGAATTCTAGGGAATTTTTGGGGGATAGCTAGGGATTTTCGACGTTCGTCGTTTGGCATAGCTGGGTATTGTTTTTATTGAATTGTTTGAGGTTAATGAAGAAGCAAAAAGTGACAAATACAAATGTCAAATGTTAATGGTAAATAACTCTTAAATACATAAAAAAAAATATTTCGCGAGTACGTATTGTTATCTATTTATTTATTTTTCCTCTAGCAATAGATACTTTTTGGATGGTAAAATAACTTAAGCGTATAAGGTTATCCTTTAACCTGTACTTTTCATTTAAAAATATTTTAGCTGTACACGATCATGAGCAATATTACCTTACAATTCGGACAATGTGGAAATCAAGTGGGTCAAGCTTTATACAGTTCCATTTACGAAGATATCAAAACGAAAGGGGAATCATACAGTAAAAATGCAAACAATGAATACATCCAAGAAGCGACGAATCTATGGTTTCATACTAAAAAAAGTGGATTAGAAGCTAGATCTTTGTTAATAGATACGGAGGAGAAAGTAACTTATCATGCCAAAAACAAAGCGTATAAATTTAAAAACGTAATATCTGGTTCGTACGGAGGATCGGCTAATAATTGGGCATTTGGTTATACTTCACGCAGCCAATTAGTAGCGCAAGATGTAATGGAAAAATTAAGACGGGAAGTAGAAAAATGTGATTTTATCACTTGCCTATTGAATATATTAAGTTCATCTGGAGGAACTGGTTCGGGTGTTGGAAGTAGAATAATTGAGATGATCAGAGAGGAATATTCATCGAAATACATTACAAACATTATAATATTGCCGTTTCGTAAAGGTGACACCGTTACTCAAAACTATAATACGATATTGACGTTATCCAAGTTATATGACATTGCCGATAATACGATTTTATTTGAAAATGACAAATTATTCGATATCAGTAAAAAATTGACATTTAACAGCGAAGTGAAGTTGTCTAATTTGAATCAGGTAATTGCGCTGCAATTAGCGTCAATTACGCAGCCTGTTAAGGACGTATCTTTCTCCCAATTGATATCATGCATCGCAACGCATCCGTCCTATAATTTCATTCAAGTAAGAAGTGCCCCGCAACTAAGCGCAGTCCATTTAAACTACGAATCAATTCCAAATTGGCCCGTGTTGACAAATCAAGTATTTAAGAGTAGTAGAAGTGATATACTTCTGAATACTGGATTGCCGAAGAAGATACGTTATGTTGGAAATGTGTTAATTACAAGAGGAAATATAAACGTTAACGATATGGATCTTAGAAGATTCCGTGAGCCATCCATGTACGTTTCCTGGGTAACGGAGGGAGAGAAAATCATACAGTATGACCAACAGAGGCAGTTATTGAATTATCAAAAATTTATTTCGTTGTTAACAAATAGTAATAATATTTGCAACACTTTGGATCATATAATCAAGGACGCCTGGGATTTATTCATCCACGGAGCTTACGTTCATCATTATAAGAAATATGGGGTGGATGACGAGTACTTCTTAGAGGCGTTTCAGAAAATGGAGAATATATTACATGATTACAAGATGTTATAAATCACATCATTCATTTGCAACCAATTAAAGATAACTGCATTTTACGCGTATTTTTTGAATGAGAGCTATTTGTCTGTTCAATTTAAAATCTTTATGGATTTAGTATATGTTTGACAGTGATAAATGACTAGAATAGGTTACAAAAATACTTACCGTTGAATCTTTTTCGTAATAATTTTTCAAATTGTGGTTTCTATGGTTATTAATTGTTGTTTTACCAAAATATTTTACTTGCCGATGGATATTTTTCTGAAATTCTATAATTTATTTGTGTTTGTTTGTTAATTTTGTATGTTTGATTTTCATTTAGTCGATAATGATGGTAAACAACATAAAAGTATCGGCACACTCCGCGCCATACAAGAGAACGAGGATTCTTAATCATTCGGTCACCAGTTGAAGTTGAGGATCCCATGCATCCTCGAAACGGCCGTCCCAGATCAATTAATTTATTAAACTTGTGTGGTGCGGAGTGCGCCGACACTTTTATGTTGTTAGATTTTAGTGTAAATTGTGTATTTTTTCTTAAGAAGAGAGTCTGTGCCCGACTATTTAGTTGTTTTTAACGTTATCCCCTGATTTAAATATAGGGTGTCTCCGTAACATAGTAAATATTTTACCATGTGGTAGTATGAACTGTCTTGACTTGAAAAGCTGAACAAGATGAATCCAATTCTTAAATGTAATCATTTGATGTGGTGGCAACGTTGCATTATTGTTGATTATGGTTTTTTTTTAGATCTGATAAATAATTATTTACATATTCTATAATCTAAACAATTAATGCAATAAATTTTGACTCAAAACCGTTCATACTACCGTTTCTCCGAATATTTACTATTTCTTCTGACGTAAACTAATTCAACTTAATCAAAAAATTATTATTTAAGAAAGTGCAGAGTTCTGCTGGAAAACATAAAAACAGCGAAATGCACATTTTCTTTCATCTTCAATCAAAATTTTTAGAATAAACAGAAGCTGATAGTTGATTATATAAACTATAGTTTCGCTGGGAAATTAAAGCAATATTGCAAATAATTTGGCAATTTATACCTTAGATATGACATTTTAGAAAGATATTTTTGAATTAATTTGTTGTATTAGACTGGAGAAGAATTAAGACGAGAATCTCAGTATACAGGGTGACACTGGAATAACTTGTCTTGATAAAAATCTATGGTATAATAAGGATTACCCGTGAAGAATGCAAACAATTGTAAAATGTGCTTGTATATTCTAATTTTTATCCTGGACCAGCGTGAGCTGTTTAGTATGTTTAATATTCATTTTCTTCTTATTCTATATTCTTATTAGGGCGTCTTGTTTAAGTGTCACCTTGTACATCCAAGTTGTGATTTTTACATAAGAATGAATATCTTTTTCTTTTATGCTAATATTTATAACTATTAATTATAAACATGTTTTATCATTGTATTGTGATTGAATTAATTTTTCAAATATATCTTTTATTACATTTTTTATTTCCTTTCTTGTACCAGTATTATATTAAAGATTTTATCAGCAAATTGAACATTTTTTATTTTCTTTCCTTTTCAAAAAATTCAATTTTATTTAAATTTTTAATTGTAGTGAGTGGTGCATGGAGTCATGTCGAGAAGAGGCTGCTATTGGAAACTCTGCAGCGATATGGGGTGAATGATATAGAAAAAATTGCCGAAATCATACCGTCAAAATCGGTTTCTGATATTCGTTCAGCCATCTCCAAATACCAAACCATGGCGCAACGTTCTCTGTCGGAAAAATCATCCACGGCTTCGTCCACTTCTTCATCAGCGTCGGAAGCCTCAATCGATCTGTGGATTGAACTCATGAAGCAAATATTGACCAAGGATAATCACAATATCATAGCCAGGGTGTTAAAGTACATCGCACTGTTTGAGCACAGAAGGAACGAGTCGGTTAACTTAGAGTAAGCTTCGGATAATTAAGAGAAGTTTATAGATGGGTAATCGGTTACTTTTATAGGGATTGCTATTTGGTGTTAGCCGATCTAACTAATGGTAATCCGAGCAAGCAATTGGATGGTAAAACGGCAGATTTTTTTTATAAATGCTTGGGAAAATTGAAAAAATCGTCGAGGGAAAGTAATAATGAAAAAGAGATTGCGTTTCTGAACGGTTTAGAACCAAATAAGTTGACTGCTACAAAAACCTATAGGTCGAAGGTAATCAAATCACTTATGGAATAATTATCCGATTCTTGTCTTAATTTTGTTCGTTTTTTCTAGAATGATAAAAATCCTATCGTGGCTGACCCCAATATGAACCCATGTAAAGTACCTGTTAATTTATTGATGGAAAATAAGAGAACTTGATCGCCTCTTAAATTAATTTTTAATGTATAAAATGTATTAGTTAGGCTAATTAATTATAGTATTATGATTATTGTATTAGGAAAGCGTGTTTTTTTAACTGACTCAAATAAAACCATTTTTTATAATTGCATTTTTTTATTGGCTACACTAAAGTACATATTAGTTTGGTAGAGGTCATCTGTTGATTCTGTAATTAATTAAATACCTTTATTTTGTCTACTTGTACATTTCCTGAATGGTGAAGTTATCGATTAACTTCAAGTTAACTTTATTCGTTTCGTTTATTTTGCCTTATGGGGTAGAATTCAACATTTTTTATTATTATATATGTATTGTAAAACCGTACATAAGTAAAACAGTACAAAATAAAGTAGAAAAAAATAACTGTTCAGAATACAAAATAACTAAAATAATTTAAGAGCAAATCAAACAAGATTTAATCCTTCAACGGGCAAATTATTTCCTTAGTTTTTATTACGATTCTCCACCAAGAAGGAGTTGTATTGACGACAGTCAGTTCGAAAAAAAGCTCTTTTGTTGAATTTTGTTTCTCGTTCCGTAATTTTGAGGTGGTTGGTGCATATTTACCAACACCGGGTTTCCCAGTAGCGTTTTCGTTGTCTCGGCAGGGAAGTTGTTTGGTAATGATCAAGTTTAAAGACAAATTGTTGATCAAAGATGTGGTTTTTATATTTTTGTGGTGTTCTTTTGTCCATTTAATGCCGACATTCGAGCCAGAATATTGTTAACGCCATCATTCGTCACTTAGGTTCGTTCAAATTCTGCTTCAGGGGAAGCTTCGATCATCATCAGATTCTTTTTCTGGAGAAACGTAATCGCGGTCTCTATAAATATAATCGTCGCCATTATAGTCCAAGGAGATTTCCTTCTCCAAGAATCTCCCGAAAACCTTGAAGCCCGGTGTGGGTAGCCCGGATTGATAGTAAGGAATCTGTATCGCTGCCCCCTATTTGGGTGTTTCAAAGCGAATCAAAGCCGTAAAACTAGACCTGTTGCTACCATTGGTCTTGATGATCGAAAAACAGTAAACGCTGATTGTGTACAATAATTCGTTTGCTTCAGGTCTTCGATGAAATCAGAAAAAGCAGTAGACATCGGCGCATTATCCTTCACCACGACAACGCCAGCTTTCACACAGCACATCGAACGATCGTTTATTTAAAGGAGAATTTATGTCCCTTTTGTCAAAAACAAATTGCGTGGGCGGTTTTCGACACTGGAAGACGCCGTTGAAGCATTTAAAAGGCATTTTTCTGAGATATTCACTTGAGATTGGAATAAATCTGCGTTCTTCGAATGTTAAAATGCTTAAGACTTAATGAGAATATTTTGAGAAACAATAAAGCATTTTTCCCGATAAAATATCTGTTTTTTTTCCTTTTGCCGGCAATTTTTAGGGTTTCCCTCGTAATAACAGTTCTTATTAATAACGTGTTCTTCATTATGGTTTTAAATCGGTTTTGCTCAGATGAGTTGAAAGCTTGTTATGGAGCTTTCTAGCCATGCAGATATTTTTAGTTTTTAGTTTACTCATCTGAAGATATTTTCTTTTAAAAATCTAGATACTTTGATATTTTCGCATTAATGTGGGATCAAATAAAGAAACCCATTTTTGATAGCTTAATATAATGTATTAAATAATAAAACAAAATCTGAACACCCTCTTAACATCGTTACTGTTTTTTTTTCTTCCTCTCTTCTAGTTTCCCCTTTTTTCCCACTTCGATGCTGTTTCCTTGGACGCGAGAGTCGCCACTTTCGCCTCCCATATTAATTTAGTTTGTTTCATGAAAAGTTAAATTGTCGCTTGTATTACTCGAAAAAACACTAAAAATGTAAACCTCTAAAGCTTTATTTTATACTTACCGCTTCTCATTACTCTTATATACTTTAATAAGTAAGTTAACAAGTAATACAGAAACTTCTATAAACTTAGCTTCCTTAAGCAGCTAAACAACAAGCAAACGAAAGAATGAGGTGAATTTATCTGAATTAATAATAAAGACGTATTTCCCTGGATGGCTATATCATAACATTCCTGGCCCGATGTCCGTGTTCGTTTCCAGTCATGTCTGGGGAATTCCGGACGTCTGGTAACCCTATTTGGAGGTCACGTGCTGGTCAAATTTAGGAAGCTGGAAATTATTAATTTGGCACGTTTGCGATTCGTGAGCATCTATTTTATGCTCACCACTAGACACTTTCCGCAGTACCAACTTAAAGAGTATGCTGCGGTACAAAATGTAGAAAATAAAAGCTGTCGGTTTAATTATGACATTATTAGCGTTAATTGAGAATTAATAAATTTGCCGTTTGTAAATTTAGAATGCTTTTTATGATGTATTTAAGTTCTGGCTATTTACTTCACAATTGCCTAGCGGTTGGTAATAAATTAGAATTACCAAAGTCGTAGGGAAACGCTAAGTTCTCATTAAATTAATCTTAAAAATATTCACATTTTGCAAATGATTTAAGTCGGTAATTTCGGTAATTAGGACCGGTTTCATTAATGACGTCAAGCTTCATAGGAATATTTAACGCCCAGTTAAAGTGCCTTTAAATTTAAATGTCAATTTTAACCATTTAATTGTGTAAAGTTAAAGTGTGCTTTAGATTTAAAGTGACTTTAAATTCATTATGAAACCGCTCATTAATTTTGTAAAAAAAATTAAGCTGATATAATGCCGAAATTAAAGGATATATTCGTTAATATCTTATTTCGTAATACATGTATAAGTATGACCTTTATGGCCGCAATTTTTGCTTGTGTTAACCGACTCAAAATTTTTTTGAGTTGAAGAGCCCCGGATTTGGGTTTTAAAATTAAAAGAATTCGTTGAGAACAAAAGAAAATAAAACAACCACTCAACCGTATCACAATTTTTTAATTCTTGCACCCGTCTTTACGCTTTTACTTATTACATTAGTATTTATTGTGACATCTGATATGACAACATTTTCTAAACAGATTTTGGAGGAATCTTTTATGCTTTCGATACGCTGGCATCTTCGATTTGGTACCAAATCGAAATTCATTGAAGATGATCTTATCCCGCTTAAATCGATCAATTTCTTTTTTTCTTTTTCAGCGTAGTGTTCATAAAACATTCCCCGAACGAACAATTAGCGTGTATACACGAATGAACATCATCTTTTTTTGTACTGGTGTATTTGATTCATCAATTTTTTTTCTCTCTTTTTATTACAATATGACACATACAAACTATCTTTTCTATTTACATATATAAGAAAAATTTACAAATATATAGTTTTATATTTATTATTGATATGAATGTGATTGATAGACATTGTTTTTTTATTCCTTTATTTTTTTTATTAAGTAAGTGATTGATATTCTGATCATGGGAAAGAATTGATCAGAAATGTAGTTTATTATCGTTATTATTATTGTTATTATTAATTAGGAATAGAAGAAAGTATATGGAATGAACGTAGTGCAAATATTTATGGATTGTCGAATTGTAGGTATAGACATCTATTTGATTATTACTGATTTAAAAATCTTTTATCTTTCCTCTATACACATCTATTTACATTAAATCGTAATAATTGTATATTGATAATTAGGAAGTAACAGTAAGAAGTAGTGATAGATATAATAGTGAGAGAAATTTCACTTTCTATACGTCCAAAGGCAGACCCTACGTGGTGATTGTCATGATATTCTTTTTAACGCACTCCCTTATGATATTTTAAATAAATCAAAATAACTTACATAAACATAAAAATTAATTAAATTTTTTCTGAAATTGTCATTAAAGGACATCATGTAATGGTTCCTAAATATGCACAAGTGAATGTGTAGTTAGGAAATAGAATTACTGGGCGGTCGAAAAATCGACGAAATCTGCAATTATTATTATAAGATAAGTCCTTGCATGAAATTGATTGTGTGTTTAGGATGATAGGAAGGTTACTCGTGGAAGATTTATGTTCAAATTATGATACATCTAATCAAATGTGTTATAATAGCTTACATTTACGAAATTTCGTCAAAAAGGAAGCTATATTTGGCACAAGATTACATTAAACGAAAGAAAGAATACTCGATTAATAAAACAAGAGAAACTACTGTTATTTTGTCCAAACAGGATAGGATGCGATTTACTCCAATTGACTTTTTGAAAGGTTTTCCCTTATATTAAAACAATGCAAAAATCATAGAATTGATGCTTATATACCGATTGTCTGTTATTCGCATTTTATTGTGTGTTATGAATAAGTTGAACGATAAGAAGTTAGTTAACATTTTAAACCTCATTCTCAGTTTTCTCTGTCTGTTGTATATTATTTTCAAAATTACCAGCGGCAATTTTCAGGTATTCTACGTAGTCATGTGTTATTTTGATCGGTTGCTGTTAAAATTTAAAATTTTTGTTGCTGCGGTAGCGGCTTTAATAATGAAAAAGTTAGTAATTTATAGAGGCATTACAAAATATTTTTGAGTAGCGGGAAATAGTAGAGCAGAAAGATTCTCACCAGAAAAAATAAGAAACCAGTTGAAACTTGCCGCAAATTGAAGGCTCAGTTTGGAAAAATTCTCCTTTATGGTCAAAAGTGAAGGTTTGGTACAACGAATTTAAATAAAGCACTGAACCGGTACGACTACTGAAAAAATTGCATGTATTCGTGAGATTATCTTGGAATTTCGGAAAAACTTGGTATTAGCTATGGAAGTGTTCAGTCAATCAGCAGAAGGCTTTAGTGAATTGTTCCAAAGCTGTTGAATGATAATTAAGAAGCTGCACGGATTCTCACTTGTCAAATGCTTCAAACTCGTCTTGATTAAATAAGGTTTTTTTGCATAGAATCGTTATCTGTGAGAAGACATGGGGGATCACTATTCCTCTGAATCAAAGGGTGTAAGGTTGGATTGGACGAGCAAAGGCGAATTAAGCTCTATGAAAGTTACGGCTGCTTCCTGGAAGGAGGATATTTTACCCGAACATCAAAACCTATTATTGCGGCCTCTGGGCTCCTCCACATATCACTTATCACCATGAGATTTCCGTATCTTTGGACATTTCAAAGAAGCACTCAAGACGCTAGCGATTTGAGACCGACAATCAAATGGAAACGTTCTATTCTGCGCATCTGGTTAGATACCCTTCTCAGCTCCATTCTACAAGAACGGAATGAAAAAACTACCAAAGCGTTAGGAAAAATGCAAGAGAAAAATAATTTTTATAAGTAGGTTTTCGTTTTAACAAAAGTAATAAGCGTTACGCTGATTTCTTTACACGATGAGAACCTGAGAATTTTTATTAATGACTACGCACTTTCAGCGTTACCAAAACATTTATGCCGTTATTCTAGAAACGTTGAAATAAGTATATAGGAGGCAGATATTAAAGGATCATATTTAGAAAAATATTTTTTTATTGCTTTCTCAGCGTTAGGTAGATTATATAAAAATTTCCCTCCTCCGCCTTATACAAAAAGAGAAAAGCAATCGGAATGATTTTGTGTATCTCCAGTCGATGTGTTTGTTTCAGCAAAACATTAAAAATAGCAAATTTCTTTGTAGAAACAATGAAATGAAATTTGTAAACGATGCGATTTTGAAGGATTAAATACCCTAACTTAATCTTCAACTAATATCATGGGTCGAAAATGATCCGAAGCTTTATATACTATTAATATATACGTATCAGTTAAAGGTTAAATGATCAATGTAAATATATAGGAGTGCATCAAAAGAAAGAAAATAGAAATGTGATCAAATCATATAGAAACACAATATTAATAATAAGGACCGCCTGAGAGACGTATGTCCGCTCACATTAATAACTATTAAAGTGAAGTTATTACAACAACAGATACAAGTCAATTCATTCAAAGGTCTTGTGCTTAAACTATAAACGATCAATTAAGTTAAGTATGGAAAGTACCTACTATTATTATTATTAGTAGTAGTAAGAGTAGTATTCATCACATTGAGCAAGTACCACAACCATCGGAAGGGAACATCAAGTAAGCTACATCATCCAATCAGGAAATCACAGCAGGACTCGAAGTAAAAGTTGAGAAACGTCAGGATATAATGACATACATTACGGAGAGAGATATTAAAATTACACAACATTCATCATATTTATATAAGTATGTAAGTTAGTGGTAATAAAATTCTATGTATATTATATTATGTATATATTTATTTTTTCTTGGTGTCAAATTTCTCTCGTTTCGCTCATCCGCTTTCGAGTTTCTTCTTCCCTTCTTTCCGTCTCTGTTTCCTTCCATCATCAATATCATCTCCAGCGCTTATCTTTTTTTGCCATTTTTTTCTTGGTTGTTTTTAGATTTTTTTTCTTTTTTTTTTCGAGGAACATTTAAAAACGTATACATGCACGTGAACAACGACATATAAGATTATGAAAAAATATCTTCCAGTAAAAGTATTTTTTTTTTATAAGTAAGTAAGTTAAGTTAAGTATAGTATTCTTTCTCTTTGTTCTCACTCAGTTAAAATATCTGTTTTGACGATTGTCGAGGAATTATTTTTATACAAGACTTAATAAAAAAGGGCACAATTCATTTTTATTTTAGGCATGCACATTCCGTAAGCACAATTTGTCGTGATGCGTCGTGGTTGATTAATTGGTAAATGGGTGGTTTGCGTGAAAGGGTATATCTTAACATCTAAGTCGTCATTTTCGAAAAGATGCCCTTTTGTACTGTAAGAAATTTTCTCATAGATGATTCTCGTCGTATAGCATCGGAAATCGTTTTATTATTTTTGTGGAATAACTCCATGTCCTCTTTTTATCGATTTCTACGTATTTTTTATTGTTACATTTGAAATCAATTGAATAACGAATAGACTGCAGACCTTCGACTTCCTCTATCGCATAAGGGAGACGCTAGAACATATAGCGTATGGGTGCATTGCTGCTTTGCGAAGCAGCTTCTCAAGTGTTGCCAACACTCTGAGTATATATTGTCCTTATTACAAAAAAATAAGGGTTGCTGTGCTAAAATTTTTCTCTGTGAAATAAAGTAAACTGTGGATAGGTATTCGAAGAAAGTTCGAGTATTTAGGGGTAGCTTTGGACAACCGTCTAAGTGTTGATCCTCACGTAAAGGCCGTAGTGAGTAAAGTTGAATCAAGACAGGCGGCCGAATACTGGTGGGCCCTCTTACACATACAGAGCAATACTGCATGGAGTCATCCAATCGATTTTGACATAAGCCGGCCCGGTGCGATTGGAGGTTTTGAGAATTAAACGATAAAAAGACCTGCAGGGGAAAGCTCAACGCAGAGCCCTTTTGAGAGTTGCATTTCGGACCGTTTCTAGAAGTGGGACACAGGTCCCCCTCATCTTTACTGGCAGAAATGATTCAGGCCTTCAAGAGGGCCATCTGGAATCCATTAAAGAGAAACAAAGGAAGCTGATATTAAAGAAGTGGTAAAATATTTGGAATAACCCCGCTGAGAAAGTAGAATGGACTAGAGGATTGATCTCGAACAGCATACCATGGGTTGGGTGCAAATTTAGGAGGGGAGGTTGCCATCTGATATAGTTCCTCTCTGAACATGGGTGAACATGGCACCTACACCACGAAAGTTGGAAAGGCAGAGAACGACCAATACTGTGGAGAGAGAGACGCACAGATGGCTGAATGTAAGAAATAGACTGTCAACTGAGTGGGATCACCAAATAACCGTCCCAAACATCTTAAACTTCATGACACAGAGACAGGCGGATCCATAACTTCATAAATGACGTGCTAGGAAGTAAAGAAAGGTACATGGCGCACAACTGGGACGCAAACAGATAAATGCGAGTGAAGACTTTGGGGAGAAAGAAAAAATAAAGTCATCAATAGCGCGATAATTATTTTATCAAATGTGATGAGCGCCTGAATTTAATCGATAAAATTCAATATTAATGATATAATTTCTGACAATGAACACGCAGTTAAAAATAATAATTATCACAACAATAACTGCTGAACGATTGCAGCATGCGAATCAGTGTTGCCAATTTACAATTAGTAGAAATGCCACTAAGTTTCGTCGCCACTAAGTAGAGGGTTTTTAGTGCATTTGTTATAACTTACCCGTTTGATATTTTCCGTCAACATTGTATTCAACACGTCTTATTAATTTTGATCGTAAAAATGTCGCTAAAGAAATTAATTTGAACATTGCGGAGTAGCATCACACGATATTAGCATGTGCTGTGTAACAAGGATCCGAGATTGGTAACAAGAAGGTCCCTAAATCAATATCACTCTTATTATTTTTATGCGTCTACAATGTTTGATGCCAAATTAGTCGTCGTGTTTAAAATTGAATAAACATAATGTGGTGATTATTTTTGAAATGAATCTACCTAAGCCAATCTCTTGCCAAGAGCGCTGACTAGATGACCGAGTCGGCTAATTGTAACAAATTGCAATTAGCACTAAGAAAAGTACGTATGCGTAATGGTTTCTTTAATGCGATAAACAAAAGCAAACAAAAACACACTAATTTTATACAAAAGAGCAATGTACAGAGCGAGCTAAAAGTACCGGCGATACCTTTTTTGTTGTTACTATACATTTTACAAAAAAGAAACAAACAGTTGAACGGAAATGAAATCTTTTACGTCAATTATGTTGATAAGAATTTCCAGCACAACTTTTATTTATTTATTTATTTATTTATTATTTATTTATTTATTTATTTATTTATTTATTTATTTATTTATTTATTTATTTATTTATTTATTGTAAAGTGTAAAGAAAGGTGTTTCCATATTTTTAACTCACCCTGTATAGACACATATCATGGAAAAATAAGTAATATTGATTTAAATTAAAAAATGAAATTTGTGTTTTTTATATATTTAATGTTTAAATAAAGAATTTTAGTGGACAGACAATGATTCGGATTTTCGTGTTGGCAACATGTTCATAGTCAATAGAGAAAGTCGCCGGTTCCTAGTCTAAAAATAAGTCAATACTTTGTCTCAAATTAAGAAAAAAAAGCATTTACAGTATGACGATAGTAGCAATACGAACGAATTTATTTAGGAACTTACAGTATCAATACCGATATCACTCCTCAAGGGTGAGGGCATTGTTTATTGTTGGCAGTCGTGGTCATGACGTTAGATTTTGTTTCTTTTTCAATAAATATATTTTATAATTTCACAGCAAATTTTTAGCACGTTTTCTACCAGTAACATTTAGAATTTGACAAATTTGTCACAACCTCTCTTAATTGACATTTCAAGTAATTATACATTTATTATTATTTATATTTTTAAGTTATCTTTTCTCTCGTATCAAACCCGACAAGAACAACGAACATTCTTGTGCAAAATTTAAATCTCTCCTACTTATTCCTGACAAAATATAACAATTGATAGCAATGTTTTACACTACGATACTAGCAGCTAATGTATTACTATCGAAATTAGCTTTTTGATTGTCCTCACAAGAACTAATGATTTTGACCACTTTCAAATACGTTCATAGCACCAATTAATTTGCTTTTCCGAGGTATATCATAGTAAATCATGAGTTATATAAGTAACAGATAAAAGTAATGAATCCCATTAATGTTACTTGCGATATTTTTTTCTATAACGCTTCTGCGAATAAGGCAACAAATTCAATAAACCTCTTCTCTTTTCAATAATAAAATATTAAGCATCCTTCGCCTCTATTAACAATCAATAATTCTCTCGGCACACGTATAAAAATAATTTGAGTTAGGTACCTATGTATGCATATTATATACTCTGCTTGAAAGCTTTCTTTATAGAATGATTGACTTTCATAGAACATCTATTTTGAAATAGAAATGGGGCCAAAAGCAACAATTGATCCCGATAATAATTCTAACGCCGTCTACTTCACAATATTTATAATTCTTTAGATACATACATCTACGAATATGTCTACCATCTCTATTTGTTACATTTATCTTACTAATTAACAACAATTACTAAAACCATTCAACTTCCCATTGCTTATGCATATGGTGACTCTGTTCCTACTTTTTTTTTTATTTATATTTACTGTGCTTACGTACTACTACAAACCTTGCTGAAAGTATGTTTAAATATTTACAAGTCAATATTTTAGTCACATTTGCAATAGCAAAGATAAATTCGTCAACTGGTGCTCATCGAATTAAAGCGTAGTAGCCAATATTAGTCTCCCAAGTAACATTTTGCGATTCATCGAAGAATTTTTGTGTTGGAAACGATTTCCGATGCTGATGCCATTCATTCGGCACCATAAATTCTCATTTTATTACGAAAGATATGTTAAATTTTATTTTCGGACTTAAAATCCATAAAGAGCGATGCGAAAGTCACGTAAAGAAATAATTTAATTTTTTATACAGTATACAGTAGAGTAGAGAAATTTAAAATTCTGGATTTTATGGCGGTGGAATTTTTCAATTTTAATTTAATGTGAAAAAGAAGCTTTTCGCCTGGATTTGTTAAAACTGTATGAAATTTCAAACAAAAATTGTTAATTTTAAATATTTTTTTAAAAATTAATATTTGTTTATTTTCGTATATGGTGAAATAAATGGTTTCATTTATTTCATTCACTGGATATGTTTATTTATTTAAAAATAAAAGTGCGTGACTCAGGAAAAGATATTGATTTCTTTTCCCATATGGCGTTATAATTGGTGCCAATTCAGGGATAAGATGATGTAACCCACCCGAGCGCTACAAGATTATCATAAAAAATATTCTAATAATAAAATAAAATAAATAAAATAAATAAAATAAATAAAACAAATAAAATAAATAAAATAAATAAAATAAATAAAATAAATAAAATAAATAAAATAAATAAAATAAATAAAATAAAATAAATAATAATAAAATTCTCCCAGCGGCCAAGGCGATGGGACGTATAACCAGCGTCTAAGCATCGGTCGTATCCCCCAAAAAATAGAGTAAACGGTAAGAAATCCCCTTTATCTCGCGAAGAGATTTATTATTGGCGTTCGTGGCCGGAAGAGCCAATAGCGAAGAATATAATATAATATATGCTAGGTACCCCACAACCCAAATAATGATTTTTTAGTGAGGTATATAAGCGTTTTAAAATGAAGCTAGTCACCGCCACGCGAACCAGAGCGCCCTCACCGCCATCAGGAGAGCGACAATACATGTTAATTTCTCACAAACAGACGATGCGGGTTTCCAGCCAACGGGACCAAGTAATCGAGTTGGAGAGTAATTAAGAAGCAAAGAATATAAACACATCAAAAATTGAAAAATGTGGTCAGCATCTGGTAAAACGTTGAAAAATTAAATGTGAGTATTATTTTATAATGGGACTTATTATTTTTGTGCGGGATTATTTCAAGCATAGCAGTTAGTTAGAATTGTAATCTTGGGGGAATTCCATCATTATCAAATTAGTTGGCAGCACTGCAATAAATCTAAAAGACAAAACAGATTTACATGACTTTTCATTTCATCATTTAAAACATCAGAACTCGCGTTTAAAAAATACCAATTTGACATATCTTCGCGTGTACGAAAGAACATCTTCGAATCGGTACAGGCTAATAACAACAACATAAAACAACAACGACGACGTCATCGCCATTCTATTTCCGATTCCGCTTCGGATTCGATCGCACATCGACAAACAACAAACGGTGGTGCCGTATGCGTGTCTATTTGTGCGGGCCCCTGTGATTGTCGCTCAGATTGCTACGCTTTCCGTCTTCAACATCTTCATATCATCACATCAACATCATCATACATCGCCAACAATATCATCATCCCCATCATCGATGGCTTATCATTACCACGATCCGTTTTGAAATAAAAAACTAAATAGTAAACAGACATTAATGAGCTCAAATCATCAGCTTGGGGGTTGTTACTGGCGTCCGGCAAACAGTTGGTACTGGAAATCAAAAAACAATTAGGCGAGGCCTATTGAATCGTCCGATTTTCAACTACTTTTCTACGTCACTACGTAGATGCTTACTACATCATACAAAAAGAAAAAATTATAAATCAAAAAGAAATACCTCTAATGATACCAACAATTCTAAGTATTCTAATCTAGGCAAAATTACTGTAAAAAAACAGTCTATGTAATTAATACAATAACAGAAAAATATACAAAATACTAGCAAGCAAAGTACTTTATGTGTCCCTCTCCGATTCCAGAGAAACTTGACAGAATAAACGGTAAAGGATGACGGTTTGTTTTGTTTAATTTGTAACATGTTAAAAAAAAAACTATAAGTGGATATTTAGTACGATTTTGGTCGATTTAACAATTGGTAAAATAATTCTGCAAACGTATATGAAATGGCATTACATTCCATCCTGGAGTTTCACCTTTACAGTCCATTTGTTGGAGATTTATGCCACAACCACTTAACTCTTATTCCTCTTATGCAAGTTATTATATTGCCACCACCTAACTCCTCCTTTGTTTCGTTGTTCCATTGTTACCTCCTTCAATTGTTTTTGGACCCAATGTTACTTTTCGTCTACGTCTTCGTCTCATTAGACCGTGTTGATCGTTTTCTTCCTCTATTGCCGGTTCTCATAATTTTAGTTTATTTCCAAACCCATTTTATTAGATTCAAAGAGCAATTTTCTTATCAATTTTTTGATCAAAGTATACTTCAATGCCAGATTGAAGAGAGTGGCTGATAGCGTGTCCCCTTGTCTACCTTTATTAGTACGAAAATCATTGGGGCTTCAATCTCAATCTAGTTACCTAATTTGGAATCTATTTTTTAATTCTTTCAAAACAAACATCAGTTTGTCCCTTTTAATTTTTCTCAAAGGTTTGCTTAAAATCAACAAATTAAATTAAAAAAAATTAAAATATTTGTGTTACCATGTTTGGCACTAACATATAATTTACTTTGAATTATTGATGAAATAATCTTGTATGCGTTATTTAGTGATTATTTAGTGATATTAGTGATTACTCCTCCTTCCCATTCTCTCGGCAATTTTTCGTTCTCCCATATTTCTTTTATTAATGAGTATATCTCTTTCTGTAAATCATTTCCGCCATGTTTAATTGATTCCGTGTTTATGTTGTCCTCGCCAGATGCTTTTTCTCTTTTCATTTCTTCATACTCAAATCTGTATCTTCGTCAGCTTTCTTTATATCTTCATCATGGTTAGGCTCTTCTATATCTGTGAGAAGTTCCTCTTCCATCTCTTCCACATTTTCTGCTATCTTTCCAGATTTGTCTTTTAATCCTTTTATCGTGTATTTAGTTTGATTTCTTTGAGTTATAGTTTTTTTTTCTGTATTTCTTCCATTTTCTCCTGTAATCACTTTTGTTTTGTACGTTTTATTATCTCATAACTCTGCGACATGATGCTTTATTTTAATGCTCGATGAGCATTAGCATCTAAGCAAAATTTGATCGATATACGGGGTCGTTTTTGTATACCCGGACACCGTATACACAAGGAACTAGATCTGGACTAATAAGGTGGATGGTCAATGTGGACTAGTGCATTAAGTGGGATAGAATCCCTGTAGCGGTGCATTAAGCTTGACAATCCCAAAAAATAGTTGCCGTTATATTTTTTTTTGCAAAAGGGGTGACTTTAAGGAGCCCTTAATACGTCACATTGCATTGATTCTTGTTTCGGTTCATCTCCGGTGACAAGTCGATTGATAACTAAATCTGGCTCCTATCTGCAGAACGCCAAAAATTGTTTATACGTCTTCGTCCGGACATGCATTTGGAATGGCGAAAGCATTCGTGGGATCCATGTTGCACTAGCTGTGGTCATTCCAAGGCATTCGCGTAGGAATTTGAAAAACGTGGTTTCTGAAACTGCTGATTGTCGCTTCTTTAATCTCGCATCCTCATTATCAAACTTGGTCTCTTTCCTTCGTATGCAGCTCTTCACAAATAATTTTTAGAGATTTTCCTCGTTTTGTTAAGAAACTTATTGCTGCTCGATAGATTGTTCATTCTAATACGTGACAATTCAGATTGTTATTAAGGCTTATGTGATAACAGAATATAATGGCAAATTACATTAAAATTGAAACCTGTCTAGTCCGGAAATATAAAAACGATCCTCGTTTGCCCAGAAATGGTATTGATTATCATCTGGAATTTATTTAGTTAGTTCTTTAGGAGCATTGGTGAATGTCTATAAATCAAGTTTCGTAAAAATCGTGGCGGAACACGTAAAATACCTTGTCTAGAAGTACACAATATTATTACAAAGAAATAGAGAGATAAGAATTCCTATAATTACTGATCGATCGATTGACTCGACTGTAATGAATTTGAGTAATCAATAGCCCCCGCCGGTGAGTAGTGAAAATGCATCACGACAGAAACAGATGACTATGGTGGTGGTTGTGGGAGAAGCAGGAATAACTAGTAATAGTAGTAGTAGTAGTAAAAGTATAGTTAAATAATAATAAAGGTTGTTAGTAATACTAGTGAGTTGTAAACGTTGTGTGTTTGAATATCTGTTGTTTGTTTCTATATTCTTAAAAGAGTCAGAGTTTTTGTTGTTTCTCTTTTTATTTACTTTTAGAGGTGGTCAATACGTACGTACATTCAGCTAAATGTTATGTTCAGGGAGGGACATTTCCTAACCGTGCTATTAGTGAACACTCTGCCGTTGGCCGGTTGGTGTGATGAAGAGGTGAGTCTTACCATGCCGGAGCCCAGCTGTTGAAGAAGGCCCGAGCCCTGGGAGCCGCCCAGCACAGCGGAGGGTCTACGCGAACGGATGCTCTGCATGCTGCTGCTAAGCAAAAAGGGAACACTGCTGCTGGTGTTGGGCATTGAACCTCCCTAGAAAACGCACGCACAACCGCGTATCAAAGCTTTGCGTGTGGCGTGGCAGCGGTCCCCAACGTTGATCGCGATTGATTCAAGAAACAAACGAAACAGAAAAACAAGCAAACATACTTACGGAAAAAATTCATATTCGATGTACCGGGTGATTCATCTATCTTGAGATGACTGAATAATTCAGTAACCAACATTTTGTTGTATGAAGGGGGAAAGTATATTGTAAGGTTGATCTTTAATCTTAAAAGTACCATCAAGTTAGTTCTTTTCAAATATAAATCTACAATTTTTTTTAATAATCTTTTATCTGGCACTTTTTCTGATTTATAATAACATATTTGCTGCGGATGAAAGTTATTTGTTCTTTGGCGGACAATAACGTACTTGTTAAAAAAAATATAGATTTCGATTTGGAAGAACTAATTTAACACTCGAAATTCATTTAGGACATACTTTCCTCCTTCATATGATAAGAGTTATTTAGGTATTTGGACATAAATGAATCGGCTGGTATAGATGTGGATTTGTTAAGTGACTTATTAAGTTGTAACTTTTTTTCAAAAATACTATTGCCATTCGTGAAAATTGATATTTTCTTTAACATGGACATTTCTCTTATTATCAAATACGAAGATTTGTTTAAATTGTGCAATTTCTTATAATTAATAACAAAATAAAATTCAAAAGAGCCTTTTCCGAGATACTTGTGCTTGTAGCAACTTATTGATTTAAAATGGACGCCATATTGTATTTATAGTTTTTCTTTCCCTTTCTTAAATTAAATCCCAAAAATTTCCTTACAACATAGGACGTGATGTCTTGAGAAAGGGCGAAAATGTTAATGTTTTTTGAGTGCACTTTGTCTTCCCCCATCTATGTAAACTACAGTGGTGGACAGATAATTAAGGACAGTTTAAAAGAATAAAAAAACTTTTATATCAGTTTACTGTATTCACTATTTGCATTTATTTCACGAACCTACTGTGTATTGCAACGGTAAATTATAAAAGTACGCAAAAACTTGGCGCGTATTTCAGTGACTAGGCATTTTCGCTTCTATTGCTGCGTTTGCGTTAGTGAAATCAGTTGCAATTTGAACGTGCTTGTGGTTGGTCATGCAATTAGGGACAAAGAGCTATTTTATTAAATTGTGAATAATCAGTTGTTTCTAGTTCACTTAAAAATAAATACAAATTTTTAGATATGGGCCGCAAAAAGAGTTGCACTTCCAAATTGCGCAAAATTATAATATTCAAGTACGTCAGAGAAAAAAAGTCAATTCGAGCCATTGCAACGGAGCTTCTATGTTCAAAAACGATGGTCCACAATGCTATAGTTCATTACGGCAGCAATGGAAGCACTGAGAACAGAAAAAGAAAATGTTGGCCAAAGAAAACTACCCCGGCAGAAGATCGCGTAATTTGCAGAACGAGCAAGGCAAATCCTTTTCTTAGTTCAAAGCAAATTCTCAGCGAAATATCGGCACAGTTGACCAACAGAATGTCAACGCGAACCATAAGATATCGAATACTTGCACTGCAATACATTGCAAGAAGAAAGTCACATGTTCCGACAAAGAATTTAAAACGTCGAATTCAGTTTGCAAAGGAGCACGCCGAAAAGCCGTTGGAGTTTTGGACACAAATAATTTGGAGCGATGAATCTAAATTTAACTTATTTGGATGAGACGGCAAAAAATATGTACGACGTCTTGTAAACAAAGAACTCGACCCTCGCTATACTTTAAAGACCGTAAAACATGGGGGAGGGAATATTATGGTTTGGGCTGCATTTTCATGGTTTGGTGTCGGATAACTGGAAGAATGGATCAAGACTTGTACAAAGATATTTTAGCAAATACAATGAAGCCATTTGCAGACGACCACATGCCTCTTCCATTCATTTTCATGCATGATAACGATCCGAAGCATACTGCTCGGAGCGTTAAAGCATGGTTTTCGACTGAAAACATTAACGTTTTGAATTGGCCTGCCCAGAGTCCCGATTTAAACCCTATCGAGAATCTCTAGGCAGATATTGAGAGGGCTCTGGAGAAAAAACCGATAAAAATGCAGATGAACTATTCCGAAATGTATAGGAAATATGGCATAAATATTTCGGTGCAACGGTGTCAGACTTTGGTTGCTAGTATGTCAAGGAGGTGCAATTCTGTAGTGAAATCGAAGGGCTACCCGATTAAATATTAGATTTGGATTAAAAGTTATGTGCGAATTTTACGTGTAAGATGTTTATTTTTACAACATTTCAACAAATTTGAGGTGTCCTTAATTAGTTGTCCAGGCCAAAATGGTTAATATTTATTTATTTTATTTACTAAGTTGCTATAAAATGTATTCTTTCGTTTCTGTTCCAATAGAAATACAAATTACAAGACCATAAACATGATTACTTTAATTAAAATAAGTAATGTAACATTTTATTTCGAAAATATAAATGTTTCAAAACGGAAACTGATGTCCTTAATTATGTATCCACCACTGTATATTTGTAACCCGGCTTAAAAAACTTAAGACATTGTTATCCACTACTGAAATTCTTTCGTGACCTTTTACTCAGCGTTGTCATCACCAATTTGGAATATGCTTCGCCAGTTTGGTCTCTAAACTATCTTTATTTACAATTAAATGCTGAAAAGATACAGCGGAAATTGACGAAATACCTTTCATTTAGGGAAATTGGAATTTATCCTCGGTATGGTATAGACTTCAGTGTACTTTCGGGGAATGCTTGAATCACCAAGAGACAGCAAGTATCAGATTCTTTTCTCCTGCATTTCTAGAATATCTTACAGTTGTAAGCATGTGACGAGCAGCCAACTTATACAATGACGATAGTTTGTGTTTGCCATTAATGAATTTTTGAATAAGTGTCACCAAATAGACGTACTGTATATTGACTTTATTAAAAGATTGTCTGCCATTGGCTTTTCTCCTGCCGTTACAAAGTTAATTCAATCTTATCTAACTGACCATCCCAATATAGGTCCTTTTTTATTCAATATATATGATCTGATTTAGAAATTAGATCGCAATTTTTGGCTTATTTTTGGCTTATGGTCTTAAGATCTATCATACTACCACTTCTCCAGGCGATTGCCTGCTTCTCTAAGGTCAAAAAATATTTATGGCTGCCATCGAATATGGCGTCCAAAATTAAAAAGTTGCTTCCGATATCTCAGAAATTCATCTTAAATTTCATTTTTTAATTGAGCCAAATAACCTTTATCTGAAATATTTTCCTATTTCACTTTTTCCTAATTGCTCAGAGTTAATGTTCCGCACAGAAAGTTAAAGTCTGATTTATTTAAAGTGGGTAGCGGAGCTCTAACTTTAGTCTTGTCCCATAATATTTTGCTAGCCGGCCCAATACTTGTTGTAAGCAAGGATGTGTGGATAAAAATCTACATACCTTAATTTGAATTTGGTTTTGCCTAAGTTTGTCGGGATTAATTTTTCGTAAACACTATTACTATTTTTAGCTGTAGCTCGCGCAAAATAGAGAAAAGGTCCGAAAGGAGAGGACACGGTCATATAAGTCGATGAAACGCCGCATTCGGCGTCGGAAAACTGCAGCTGTGACTATTCTTATACGTGGACGCACCTAAATGCACGTAGCTGAACAGCGCTAATCACTTCTTAACATTAGCTCTGACATTATTACTCTAAAGTGCGGTTTGTAAGTTCTTTATTGCAGTGTACTTTGATTATGAAAGTGTGAAAAGGAAGAAAATACGTTGTATTTTTTTTATCCTTACATCCTTAGCTTACTAGTCTTGATTGATAAAAGAAAGGTATAAGAAATATACCTTCGAGAACTATCCATTTATCAATATCTTTAAATTAATTGCAAAAACTAAAGCACTATACATATTTTATTATAACACTACTTAAACGAAAATAAACTTTTCTACGATAATTAAAAGCAAAGCACTTATCATTCATCGATAATTGTACACTACAACCGTTGGGAACCTCTTTTCATTGGTGCTAAAAGAAGGGGGTGTCCAAAAACAAAAACAAAAGAAGGGAAAAACAATATCATCATCATCATCATCAATATCAATGTCAACAACAGATTGGTTTCATAATAAATATACAGGAGGCGGTGAGTAATAATAAGAACCAAAATTCGGAAAATCATAAAAACGACAAAGAATAAAACGGTAATACAATCAAACGAACAAAAGAACAAGACTGAAAGAGGTATGAATGAAAAAAAAAAAAGAAACTTACTACTGCTTCAACTACATAAACCAGTGTTGTTTCACAGAAAGAAGAACAGGAAAAAACAAAAAAACAAACGGCTACAAACTACATACACGAACCTAATCTGTCAAGTGTGTAGTAAGTCGGAGTATAAGTATGATGTATTCTTCGAACAAATACAAATACTCACTATCATGCTCCGTGCAAGCTGAATAGAGACAGAACGCAATCAAACATGGCAGTTACATAATCCAAGCGGTCGGACGGCACAAATGAGAATGAGAAACAATATATATGATTAACACACTGGTGGTGATATGATTAATGTATTATGTCGTGCAGGATTCGTGTGTGGCCCTCACATGCCTACGTCGAATTCGGTACACAATCTGTGTGGATGTGGTGATAATCCGCGAAACTCCAGACAACCAGCTCTCTTTCTAATAATCACATAAAATTGATTCGTTATGTGATACGCTGGTTATGATCATGAAACCATTGATTTTTTCTTTGATTACCTAACTGTTATCTTGTAATTTAACCTTGTGTATGAATGAATAGGTCAATTGATTTTTACTGGAAGAAGCAGACTAATAAACTGCCGCTTTAGTATTACTGCAAGAAGACTTGCGAACAAATGTGTGAGCACTTGGTAACTATATTTAAACAATGGTAGCTGAGAGACCTTCGTAATCTTAATGAAAGCTTAGTTTTACTAGATTTATTATGTTATACAAATTCTCACCCAAATGAATGGTCCATTTCAGGATTATTTTAAAGGAATAAAGCAATAACGTAGTCTATAAGACATTGCTTAAATATAGGCTTTCGCTGCCGTAGTTCAATGTAACGATGTCTTCCAGGTACTGCCTTTAGAAATACTTCTATGACGTATTGATCTTGTTGATACTAAAGAAAATTCACGATGAAACTGCAAAAAGTCTTTAAATCAATCTTATTCGCACCTTAGAAAACAGCACAGCAATATGCTCGGATTTTCTTCGCTCAATCTCATCAACTTGAATCGTAAAACTAAACTTGTAATACAACCTGCTGTGGAAATATTTGTTAGATTAAATATGCATTAGTAAAATAAATAAGGTTGGAAACAAAAAAGTGCGCCCTTTTCCTCCCAAATTTTTTAATTCAATTAAATATTGCAACCAGTTTCGTGCTTAAAAGCACATCAGCAGGCTAGCTAAAAAGTAAAATTAAATATAATGTAAAAAATATATTTAATTTTTAAGAAATTAAAAAAAATTGTAAATGTGAGTTAGAGATTAAATAACAAATATTAGAAGATATATAATTTCATGTAAAATAAGTATTTAAACTAATTAAATGTTAATTGTAAAATTATTCAAGCACGTGGTGAGGAGAAAAGTACTTACAAGCTTTGAAGCATTAAAAAGCTTTTGTTAGATTTTCAAATTATTGAATGGTGCAAAATAGAAACATCAAAATGAACCCCAGCCTTAGTAATAAATTTGTCTTTTTAAATATTATCTTTGTAAAAAATATTAAAATAAAAATTATTTAGAACCTTCTATGAGCAAGTAACCTATCAATAGCGAAAATACAAAAAAAATATTTGTAATAGAACATCCAACCACACCACACCACACCTACTTTTCAAATAATACTTGAAATGTAGGTGTCGTCTCAAGGTTCAGCTGAGAATTTAGTGAAAACTGCATTTCCGTAACAGTCGCTTTTTGTTTCCAACCTTAACACGGAGTTACCAACGATTATCTAAATATAATTAGTTTATCGCACACTATAAAAAATAAAGACGCATTCAATAGAAAGTTGTATAAACAATTGAAGAACGATTCGTACATTTACATGAAATTTTGGCCTTCTTGGCTAATTAAAAAATAAATGAGAATAACACAATATTAACAATTTGAAAAAAGTTGCTGGCGGCCATACCTCCAAATTCGTAAATTTTTGCCATGACGACTATTGAAATGTAAGACGGCGTGTTGTCCTGGATGGAATAACGCTTTCTTTCTCTCCAAATGCGGTTGTTTTTCCGCAATTACTGCCTTCATTTTGGCAAGTAATGGTGGTATGCCCCTGTTTTTCCTTTCTAAAGATAGTCGATTAGCACAGCTCCACTACTATGTCAAAAAATAACCAGCCTTCACCTTTTTCGGAGCCTTTTGACTGTGGTTTGGCTTCAGGATTGTACTGGTGTATCCAATACTCATCTACACTTGTTAAAGTCGCAATCGATGTGTCGGTCACTTTGGGTTCAAATTTTTACGGCTTGTCTAGATCTCGGCAACCGGACGAGCTACGAGGATAAGTTCGACCTCGTTCGAAAGGTCTCAACGGGCGCTTTAAGGGAGGAAAATCTCAACTTCCTAGCTCTAACCGTTCGGTCGCTACGGCGTCTTAAAGTTGAAAAATCAAAATTCCTTTTTTCAACTTTGACGCCCGAGGAACCCGCCAAAACGAAGAGCTAGAAGCTTCTGCTTAGTCTGAACGCCAAAACGATTTCTTTCGCTTCTTCTACAGCGTTTTGGAAATGTGTGTTTTTGGTTCTAAGTGCGCAAGCGTTATTAGTTTTTTCATGCAAAAATCTTCAGTCAATAGAAGACAAACATTCTTTCTTTCGAGATGCTCATGGCCTGTTCTATTTCTCTAACCTTACTACTTGGTGAACGTCTCCCATATTATCAATAATGGTTGCAACGTTCTATCGTCCTCCAAGCTGGTACGACCACTTTTAATTTGGCTGGCGAAAATTCCTCTGTGTGCTGAGTCTCCGGAAACATCGTCCATCTCGGCTTTAATTTGTGTGTATATTATTTATTGGGTCTCTAACGAAGACAACATTTAATTTACACCATAGTGTGCTTCAGACCCATCGAAGTTATTTACATGTATAACTCTTAACTCTGTCGTCTCTTGGAGCATAAATGATATTGTAACTGTTTAAAGGAGTTCCCAAACTTAATTAGTCCATGGCGCACAGGTTTAGTATTTTGTCCGGGTGCCTTTGTCAATATATGTGTACAATCACATAAATCAGGTACAGAAATGAAGGTCTTAAGATAAACCTCACATTGCGAAGCTCATATTTATTAAAATTGAATCAGTAGAACCATCAAACTAAAATATGAAATAAATTGTGGACCACTCTCATTTTTCGCTCCACATCGATTTTTGCTTTTTATTACAGCTATTGCTGAAAATTCAGGTTCGCGTAAATAGGCGAATGCCTCACAGTTTTTGAACTCAGAATTGGATATCCATTTTTGATTGATATCCAAAGCTCCACTAAATCGGAAGAAGCAAATTTTGTTTGGAAGCTGTTGTCGTAAGAGAGTTTAATAAGACTCTCTTCTTCCTGCGAAGTAAATTCTGTTAGAGTTTGAGCATGGAAAGGATTAGTCGGTGAACTTTGAGAGGCGTCCCTTGAAAAGAGACAGCAAGTCTTGTTAAACAACGACTTTATTAGAAGCCGCGTTTTTGTGCAATTCAGGGAAACAATGTTGGTTTCCAACCTCGTTGATTTTTCTTATCGACCACTGCAGCTTTGTCCCAAATGCCAATCATGCTTTTGCAGAACAGGATGTCTCCGGAGATCCCGAGCTATATGGTGCGAGATTCTTCAACCATGTTACAGTGACTGAATTCGAGATGTCGCTCCTTCTAGAAAGTTTTGATATGTTCATTCTAGAATATTCCAGACCGCTATGTCTGCCTGCGTTCGCAGGCGTGCCTCACAGCATATACCTCGTTTTGAATACCGTTTGCTAAGGTGCGAATTGGTAATATAGGAGCTCTTTTCAAATGTTAGAAAAATGAGACTTTTTACCCTTTGCCGACCAATCAAGTTATATATTTGGAATGTTTCTTTCGTTTCATTTTCTTACAGCAGCGATACAATCGGACGTGCAATAGGTACCGAATTCGTCGCGGGGCATGTCGAAGTGCATATCGAATGTCGCACCTGCGCGCTTTCGAAATAAAAAACGGAACATGATCAATCTCATCTCATCTCACACGACATAAAAAATATATAATATATATATGGAACAACCGGTTACCGGTCTTTGTTGCTGTGCTGCACTTACATATGTGGACGGCACCGACAGGCTCGAGCCCTCTCGGGACACCGAGCTGTACCCTATCGCGCCCTGTGCGAACAAGCGCACTTAATATCTCATTGTTTAGAAATAAATAAACACACATACATAAGTACAGAGGATCAAACAAGTTTCCTACTACTTCAATCTTTCCTTTCCATCTCCTCTTTTTTTTTGCTGTATTTCTCCGATTTCTCGAGAGTACAGTCGAGGAAATGGAAAACGCAAAGAATACGAAAATTGTTTGTTTGTCTTCGCGAGAATAATATCCAAGCAAATCGTTGATGATTACGTAAAGCTAGAGTATCTACAATCTTTACTTACGTTGTATAGTTTGTTCTAAATTAAACTTATTTATTTGCAATCTTATATAATTTGTTTATTTAATTTTTTTTTTTAATATTGGGATTCGAGGGCTTAATTTGAGGAAAAAAAAACAATTCCTTTGTTTATCCTTCGTTTGGTTTGACAACTTTCTTACGCAATCTGCTAAGGGGATAAAATGTTATTTTCTTAATTTTTTGAAAATAATTTGAACTTTGGGTTTGTTCAGAAATTCGTGCGGCGAAGCCTCAGGTTACGAGGTACACCTCGCACTTCTAGGTATCGATTACTGTGATCATTAGCCAACCCTACTAAAATTTTGCCCAATCCAGAAGGGTTCCAACCTTCGGTAGGTATTTTTAACGTGCCAAACAAGAAGAAGGCACGTGCCGATTTTTATACGTAATTAAAAACTAACCGTCCCAGCCGGATTTGTTATCTAGGACAATTCCCACAGCTAATACCATAATGATTGGCATTACGATTGTTGAGTGTAGGCTTTCACGACCGTAATCCATAGTAGAAATGTCTTTCGGGTGATGTCGTGTAGTTAATATTTTACTTGACGTTTCGCTGACCATGCTGTCAGCTTCTTCAGAAGATTTCTAAAGACTGTCTTTAGTCTGTCAAGTCTTTAGAAATCTTCTGAAGAAGCTGACAGCATGGTCAGCGAAACGTCAAGTAAAATATTAACTACACGACATCACCCGAAAGACATTTCTACTATGGCGTTACGATTCTTATAACATAAACAACAATGTGTTTGTGCTTTGTGGAAAAAATGTAAGCTTAGCATGTAGCACAAACCTTTAGATTACTTAAGAAAAAATTTAACATTTTACATTGTTACCGACACGATAAGTGGAAACTATAAAAATTAAGCTTCCTCTTACACTCTGTCTTGTGTGGCTAATTTTCAATATGTCTTACAGAGAATTTTAGAAAACCAAAGCTTTTCGTAATAATCAAACGAGTTAATTAACAGTGTCTTCCATCAAACAATCGTTCTGACTTGACTGACCGAAAGATCCGTTGATTTTAGCAACGTGTTTTCCGCGTATCGAGAAGGGTAACGTATTAGTCTGTCGATGATTACCGTAGGCGGGGATAGGTTAACGGTGGAACCTCTCCGCTCCTGCGGTCCGATGCTGGAATGACGACGTATCGGCAGTCCGCCTCCTGGGGTGCCGCCGGGCGATGATGCGCACGACGGCGCGATGCGAATCTTCGGCGTCATCAGCGTGTTGTCGGACAGCCGACGGTTCGGGAACGCGTTCACCACGCGCAGGAAATTGCTGTCCGGCGACGAAGGCGAAGCGCCGAACCACCAACCACCTAACATACCACCTGATGGATTTTTTCATTATCAAATGCAAATCGTTTAGGTTGGTTGCTTTGGCTTATGAATGTTGTTCATCATAATTTTAATGCTTTTAGGCGGCGGCAATCTCTTTCTTTTGTTTCTTAAAATGCCCCTTTCATCAAGAGCTGGCGCGAGCCATTGCATGAGAAACTTCGATTTAGATTGTCTAGCTACGCTTATACGGCGCTGATTGTAATAGTGTAAGGAAAAGAAAAAACAATTGGCAATCGTATTTTCGAACTAACTTAGATTATTTGTATTTTGCTCTCCTGAAGAAGCCAAATATGACCGCACAAAAAGAAAAGCTTTTAGTAATCGGAAAAGCTACTAGATCACGGGCGTTGAAAATGTGCCACTTACTAGTCTGCCAATAACTTAATGTGTGGGCTGGCATTGCTGGGCAACGAATCATAAGTTCGTGTTTCGATCATTGGGTTGGACTTGGGGGTTTCATTGAATGGGTCACCCGATTTAAAGCCACTGGACTTCTTTCTGTGGGGTCACTTGAAAACAAAGATATACAAGAAGAAACCACAAAACCCAGAAAATTTAAAAATGAAAATTAGATGTGAGATACAAGATGCTATTCGTAATTTTCGGGAACGTCTGGGACATTGTCAGGCCGTACAAGACTTCCATTTTAGCATTTAATTTAAGCCTTTAATTTTTGTCTTTTTCACAAATGGAAAATAATAGAAAATAATTGTTTTTTAATTTTTTTCAAATGTTTATATTTACAGAAATTTTACACTAATGCGCTACTTTTGCCAAATCCTGTATGTAGAATTCACTGCTGCTTATATGAAGACAACTATAGGGAACATGATTGACACATCAGGATAATTCAGGTCCATAAAACACTGCCAAGCAATGAATGAATGGTAAATTTGCAAGACGGGATTATTTTTTATTCAACAAGCCGAAGCCATTATTCTTCTCCTTAAAGCGTTCCGCAAGGTAATAGGACAATATATCACGCATAATATTTGGGGTTAGGTTCCCAACAGATGCTATTTTAATATTTCTATGTTCGTTTTCCCCAAACATTTTATTTTACTATATAACGCGGTATACAATCGTCACATCAAAATAGAAGAGAGACAAAACGCTTAAGCGATACGTACCTGTAGAGTTCTTCCTAGCCATATCTTCGGCGCTCGACGTCTTCCTTTGCTCTATCCGTAGATTGGGGATGTTGAAGGGGGGAACGTGCATATTGTCAGAACTGTATTGGTGCCGGAGCGGTCGATGCCGCTCCGGGCTCGGCAGAGATAGATTGTCCAATTTCAGCTTGTTACGCTGGTTGCGGTCGATCTGGTCGAGCATCTCCTGCAGCACTTCGAGCAGGATGGTGAACTGCTCGAGATTGAGCGATGGATTGACGGTTTGCGGTAGAAGCGACGGCATCACTTTTGTGGCCATCAAGTTCACCGACAGTCCAAATTTTTTATCGCTTAACATCAACCTGTATATGCCTAATAAGATGCGAAGATGCGCGTAATAAGAGCAATGATTTAAGAAAATTTTATACTAATTAATATAAATATAAGCGAAACTCTGGAGATTTTCTTTTAAACTTGTCAAGGTCATGAAGTCATTAACAATATTTTTAAACGACAGCGCTCATCTTTTTTGTCGAGATTTTGCAAAATAAAAACATGTTATTCTTTAAAGAAATCATTAATTTTGCAATTATTTTGCCGTGTTATCCAAACAAGCTGCTATGCAGCGATGGTCGCTGTATCCGTTCGAGGTCCAACCACTTTATAAGGGCAAGGAGGATCAATATCCAAGAAAGTAAGAAAGCTATAATAATACAATAAGTTTACGCAATTTAGTTAATTTCAGCGCATTGCCCTCAAACCTTGAGTCTTTCAATCTATGTTAGCTCCAAAGGACAAAAGACAAAAAGGTACGTCTAAAGTTATTGTTTTTATGATGAAGACCATGTATTTGGTGTTACTGGTTTTATTTTGCTTTGTTATGATAGGACTAGGTTATTATTGTCAAATGTTTTTTCTTTCGTTTTTTTTTCTGCCAATTTACCATTTGCTGCCATGTTCTGATTCGATTTGTTTTGTAAAAGAACGTTTGAATTTGGTGAAAGAAAATCTCCAGACTTCCTCATATAATTTTAGTAAATAAGCATCTGGTCCTTACTACTTACTTACGACCTTCAAAATAATTTGAGGATCCGTTGGTCGCATCTCGTACAATAACGGCAGCACCTCGTCGATGATCTGGCTCTTATCCAGCTTGTCCAAGATCTTCTCTATGCATGACAGAACGTGAGAGACGATTTTCATGTCGCCACAATTGTTGAAATATATTAGCTTGGTGCTTGGCAATATGGTGCCGCGAGCTGCTGCGGCGTCCACATACTCGTAAACATTCGTCACGGCCACCATCGCGGCAGTCTTGCATAGAGAAACCATTAATAGCATTGGCGCAAATTTGTTTTGGTACGGGACATGGTAAATTAAGGCGTCACCTTTCGGATTATTTCGATCCGCGTGGGATTTTACAATTAGATTGTGTTATTCGGGTGATTATCGGTTAGGAAGGTAAATTGAAATTTAATTGAAATCCCACGAGCATCGTTACAATGTTGGGTGGTAGATTATAATTTTAGTTTCGGTTGATGGTCGGAGAGATAATTTCATTATTTAGAATGTAGGATCTTACGCATTGACGTGATTTATCGTTTGAGTTTTTTAACCCTTGTATGACTGATTGGGGTCTATTTGGATCCCACACTAAGATTTTTTCTGTGTCTTTTCATATCATTAATCTTTAGCGTTTATTTGTCAAATACCTTCGCTTTATTTACTTTTTTATATATTTTGTGCACACATTGCCAGTTTTTGCTATTTCTTTTTATAAACATATTTTTCTAATTTGGGATCTAGCTAGACTCCAGTTCATCCGTTGCGTTAATAAAAATAAATTTTATTTTGCTAGTTAGGAACAGAGAGCAAGGCAGAGGATAAGTTGGTTCTGCTGAGAGATGTTTGTCTCCAACTGGAATAAAAATCCTGGTTTTTCTAGATTGTAAAATTTGTGAATTTTTTTCAAGTTTTATCGGGATACGTCATTCCTAATTTCTGAATATTTAAGGAAAAGTACAGGGTTCGGCAATGAAACGGGATGATTTGAAGTGAACATTAGAGCTCGTAAGTTGGTAGTGGGTACGAATGTTGTTGGCCCCCACCATCAACACAGCCTACCGTTTAGTTGACAATGAACCTTTGAACGGGTGAACAGCACGGCTTCGCAGTTAAAGATTATTATCAGAATAGCGAGAGTTTTATTCAAACGCGTCGCGTTTTTCGACACCATTTCAAAATACCGCGCAACCAACCTGTTCCATCGGATAACGCGATTAACAACCTCGAGGAAACGGGATCAACGACAAAAAAAAGGTGGCAGTGCAAGAATAGTTCGAACCCATAGCAACGTCGAAGTTCTTCGACAGGCAGTGCTAAAAAATCCACGCCGGTCGGTCGTACGTACTTTATCCTGCACACCTGGTAATAAGTGACAAATCTATCAGAAGAATTCTCTACTAACACTTACATTTTCATCCATACAAAATGGTGCAATCTCTCCACCTAGGTGACAATGAACAACGAATCTGTTTTTGTGAGGATAAGTTCAGGAGACTCGAAGAAAATGACGACCAGGTGAACAACTTGTGGATGTGTGATGAGGCTTTGTCAATAAACAAAATTTAAGATACTGGGCGGATCCAAACCCTGGTTTACTTCATCAAACGCCTCTTCATTCTGAAAAAGTAACAGTATGGTGCGCGATTTCGGCAAATGGAATCATTTGTCCGTTTTTTTTTTTTTCGAGAATGAGTTTGAAAATGCGGCGACCGTTTAATTTTCAGCGATATTCGTGGTTTGCTTGCACACAACTTGCCCTTTTTCCATTGAATAAAAACACACTTTTCCACCAAGATGGGGCAACAAGCCACACTGCAAGAGTTTCATTGGATGCTGTGAATGCTTTGTTCTCGGGCTGCGTCATTTTTCGCAATGGGCATAGGGGAATATAAAGGTTGTTGTTTATTGCACGACAAATGGCTGTTCTTGTACTGTACATGATCAATCCATAAAAAAAAATCATTCTCTAAGAAATAATTTTAAATTTTCCCTTTTCATTGCCGGACTCCGTACAAAGCAATTCGGAGAAAGATCAGAGGCAAAGGGTGTTATTAGTTACGATCAATTATTTAGAGAGCGGCTATTGCTTCACAACAATTAATTTGTTTTACCAACTAGTGCATGCAGAGAGAAGAGAAATTGGGGAGTATATGCGATTCAATAATATTTACATTAAGCCCGCACAAAAATTAAATGTATGGCTGGAGAATTGCGCAGATAAATTCATAGGAGATTGTGCTGCAATAGGACGCCCACAACCGGAAGAGCAAACACTGGAGGAAATAGTACAAGAACGCACGTCTATGGAGGAAGTAATTAGAACAATGAAACTAGGAAAAGGTGAAGACGAGATGAATCTCGAAATACTAAAGTAGATGGTAGATAAAGGAAAGGAATGGCTGTAGGAGATTTGCAAGGAAGCGAAAACATACCACAAGATTGGAAAAAGAATCTAATTGTACCAGTATATAAAAAAAAACGGGTAAAAAAACAGAGTAGCTTCGATAGCTACGGATCAATACGTCTTTCCTCGGTAAATTGTAACATATATACTAGAAACGTAGAAAAACGGCTTCGAGGGAAATTAGAAGACGAACAAGCTGCTTTTAGACTAAGGAGAGGTACAATTGGCAATGTATATAAGAAGAAATCGAGAGAAAATCACAAACAAGAGAAGAGCTAGTAGATGTTTATATGCCTTAAGGCAGCTTTCGATACGATCAACACAGAAACCTAATAGGAAGCACTGGAGGAATATAGTATTCCAAAGTAAATAATAATATATAAGGAAGTCTTAGCGAAAGTACAGGTAGAACGAAGTACTCAGTATGGAAAGAGGAATTAAATAAGCAGATAGCTTGATCCTATACTATTACTTAAAAACAGGTAAGCGAAAAACAAACAACAATTGCATCTGAACATTTAGTCCCGATAAAATTAGACTTCTTGATCATATTGCGTTGATCGCGGATTCGTGTAAGAAAATGCGGGAATTAACAAATGTCTGGAATGAGGAGATAAAGAAGCTGCAAAAAAGCATCAATACAGATAAAATCAAGTATGTAGTGGTAAATCAGAAGGAAAAAAAAAGGGTACAAGAATAAATGGGAAATATTCTAACGTTCATACAAAAGAACTGTGCCATCAAACTATAAAAAGCAATATTCGATTTCAGAAAAAATCGCACTCTTGTATAGTACGTCTCACAAAAGAATAGGGGTGTTATTTTGTTATCAAGTGAGCATAGTGATGATAAGGTATTTGAAGAACGTATCCAGAATGGAATGCAAAAACAAAAACGCAAAATATTATTCTTTTTTTAAAGTGTCTTGACGGCCCAACGGGGTGTATAAGCTTTTTGAAATTTGTCATAACCTCAGGAGCCTCTCAGAGTGTAAGTTGTGTGTGTAAAGTGTTCCATGACCTTGTTACTGTCACTCCCTCGCCGTAAAGGGCGAAGCGCAGTTAATTGTACCCCAACTGCGAATGGTGACTTGGGAGTGTATCGGACCCACCAAGAAAGTTTGTTGATCCTAGCGGGATTCGAACACACAGCATTTAAATGTCTAATCAAATGCAAGCCCTCTGGGCCACCGAGCTGAAGAATTAATAAAGGAAAATGTTGTTCGCCGATACAATAATAAACAAAATCAGCTTAGTAAGAAGCCATATCTGACAAATGTTTTCTCAGGTCTGCAGATCGGAAATGTAGCGAATATGTTCGTTAAGAACATTCTTCCATTTATCTAATTTGTGATAATTGTAAAATAACTAGTTCGTTAGTTTTTATCTACCGAATCTTATTCTTCTTTAAGTAAACAGGTACAATCAACACTCGGACGTGTTTGCGTTCAATTTGTAGAGATCGCTATAAACAAAGTTAACATTAAAAAAAAAATGCCCGGGGTCCATTTGGATCCCAGTTCTTTGATTGTATAATTCTTGAACTTAAGATTTGCAATGACCTTATCTAAAAATTATAGAAACAATCAATTTTTCGCACCAACAAGAAAGAAGTTGGTGCATTTGTACAATTCAAACATGTAAATTTTGAAAACAATTTGAGGATTTGTGGAAAGAAACTTAGGTTGATAAATTTACCTTTTCAAATGCAGAATTATCAATATTTCAATAGAATCGAACATTTTCAGCTCTTTCCCACTTATAATAAAGATATCACTATTCCATTTTATTCTAAGATTAATTGGACCTAACGCTCGAATGACATCTTACATGTTAATAAAGTGAAGTGTACATCTCAAAGAATTTGTACCGTAATATCCGTTAGCGTAGCGGTTTTTGGGGTTTCCCTGCGTCAATCTCGCTCAAAGATAATTGCCTTTGAAGACGCCAACCGCGGAAACAAGCAAAACGTCAGCTATAATAGTAACATTGACACGATGGAACCCCGAAAGCCACTACACTAACAAATATGTACACTGCCGTTCAGTGAAGTTCGGTCATACAATAAAAATCTATTATATCACACTGTATACAATTATTAATACATAAAATTTGAAAAATATTAAGCAACACTCTTTTCTAAGGGATTAAAGCCATAAATTATTATGTAAAGTAGAAATATTGCGACAACCACAATAAAGTCCCTTTTATTATCATTCCAAGAATTTCTCGGAAGCACCGATCTTTTGGAACGGGTCGTTTGGGGATTATTAACGAACAATACATTTAGGAAATATACTGCAGCATCACTCTTGTTTATTTATCACGGGCGTAAAGATATCAATTTGCTTCAATTTACTGTTAAACGTGTGTTGGTGTGCATCTGTCGTTTTTGCACGAAAGTTTTAGGAAAATTTACTTCAAAATAGCACGTGGCAAGCCTACCAGTGTAGAAAAACGTTCACGCATTATTACGCTGTTTGAAGAAGGATATTCGGGGCGACAAATTGCTGAAAAAATAAATATGAGAAGTTCAACAGTAAATGACATCATAAAGCGATATCGGACAACTGGAACTATAGAAAATCGTGTTCGTCCCGGAGCATCTAGGAAAACAACAAAAGCTGAAGATTTGAGAATTGTATTATTAAGCAAACGCAATAGAAAATTAACAACGCCACAAATAGCAGCCGAAGTCAATCGCGGCCGTGAAGAACAAGTTTCGGCGAGTACGGTAAAATGTCGACTTCAACCAGCGGACCTTCATGGACGCATTGCCATTCGAAAACCCTTATTATGTCGGGGCAACAGAGCAAAACGGCTACAGTGGGTCCGCTCTCATCTAGATTGGTCGTTAGATGATTGGAAACATGCTTTGGAGTGACGAGTCAAAGTTTGAGGTTTTTGGGCAAAATCGACGAGTTTACGTCCGAAGATCTAAAACCGAAAAGTGATCCCGAACTGCATTGTGCCTATAGTGAAGCAAGGGCGTAGTTCTGTGTTAGTGCGGGGATGTTTCTCCTTTGCTGGGACGGGAGATTTATTCAGAGTGCAGGCTGTAATGAGGAAGGAAAATTATTTTGCAATACTCCAGAATCATGCAGTGCCATCAGGATTGCGTATAATAGGCCGTAACTTTACATCCATGCATGACAACGACCCGAAACACACTGCGTTAGTGTGTAAGAACTATCTAAAGGAGCAAGAAGAACAGCACACCCTGAAAGTAATGACATGGTCCCCACAAAGCCCAGATTTGAACCCTACAGAGTTGTTGTGGGATGAACTGGACAGAAGGATCCGAAAAATATGCCCAACTTCACAAGAACATTTACGGAATTTTACATTTTAACAAAACTTATCGAAAGAATGCCTAGAATAGTTCGAGCGGTGATTAACAGCAAAGGAGGTTTTTTCGTTGAAAAAAAAATATAATGTTCAGTATGTTACATTAGGCCAGAATAACTTTTTATTTATTTATTTTTGTCTTTTTTACCTGTACATACAATAAAATTGCATTTTGTTTTTAGTTTCGTTTGTTTCTGTAACCCTTTCATGTTTTTTACCAACCAACCGAACTTCTCTGAACGGCAGTGTATATACACGAAACAGGAGGGGGAACCATTATTTTGTGATTGTAACATATATATGTTGAAGATAAAATTACCAAATGTTTTTTTTTATATTAGTTGTTGATGTATGTATGTGTTAAGGGGGATTATTGTCCGTCTCTACTTGCCTGTATTTGAATTGCCCCGCTCTTCGTAAAGGCGTCGTACAGAATTGGCAGCACTTCCGTGTAGATGTCGTCTTTGGGAGTTTTCTCTAAAATTATGTGTAGATTCTCTAAGAGCATTACTGACGCTTGGATAGACTTTGGTGTGGAGAGTATAATTCTGCAAAACATAACGTTTGGTTAACACATTCCGCTGCAAGTACAACATTGTTGGATATTTGATTTTTATGTGTAATAGGTGCATTGATATCTGCTACGAAGGAAGTGGGAAGTGAAATGTAATTATCTATTATATTCTTTCTTTAACACACAATTGTATATTATTATTATTTCTTTCTGTTAGAAACGTCCTACTATGGAAAATATGTGAAATGAGCGTCGAATAGATGTTCCCGGACTCTAGGCCACATTGTGTCGAACAACCGTAATGCTTTCTGTTGAACGACCTGGACGAACACATCAGTAATCCACGTCGTTTTCTCGAATCTTTTCATTAATCTTCTTCTTCACAGTTGTTGCACTTGGAGCCCTTTATTTATCAAAAATTGGACGTAATTTACGAATCGTAGGAGTCAAATTTACGCCTTGAAATAATGTTTAACAATAAGAATGAATTTTTAATAATGATGCACTGTGCCATGTCTACCATCAAACTATCATAATAGTTTTCTGTGAAATCCCAACAAAAATGGAGCCAAATTTATTTTTTTTCTTTTGGTGGCTTTATTTAAGTTTAATTTTTTTCTTTTTATTATTTCGTCGCTATGTTTATGTAAATTATCATTATTATATCGCTATATTTATCTAATTGTCTTTAAAAAACATCATTAAAAATTATACCCGCATACAAGCACATTTTATCCATTAATATTCAGCAATATACCGAAAGCTAGCGATCTTAGCTTTTTACGTCTGAGCTTCATTCATCCCCCTACATATGTAGATCGGGCCAGCCAACGCTGCCATTTATCACGCTGAAAAATTGCTCTCGATATTACCTCTAACGTCCCTTGAAATATTCATGCAAACGCGGCGAAAGAAATACATTGTAATCGAGGAATACCGAGAACGATAGAGGGCGTCACAACAAAAGCGAGACGACGATAGTGAAACGCACCTGAGGGACGGAAGGATAAGAGTCTCGTATTCCTCTTGTGTGGATTCTTGAATTATAAATAGGACCGGATGTAATGCGGCGGCCAGCACATCTTGTAATTTCATTTCCGGTAGTAAAGAGGGCCATACGTGTTGATACCAAAGTTTCTGCAAAACGAATTACTTATTTATAATGAGCGCTTTAAGGCGGCGATGCTGGAATCGAAACTTTATATTTATTTACGACGTGTGTAAATACGTCTTGGTGCTGTGAGTTGTGAGTAAAAGCATCAGCATAAAATGACGGGTACAGTCAATGCCGAAGGAAAGATACGAGTACAATAGAATGTCGATTATCGGAACTAATTGGGACGAAGGATAGTTCGGATAATCGATCTGCTACATATGTTTTATTTCTTACGTAAGTTAGTGTTTTTTCTCTTCTCTCGCATCGCTTTCGCTCTGCGTGATATTTACATTAACATTTTCGTCATTGACTGTATCCGTAATTTCTGCATAGAATCGATTCTTTTAATAAAATTCTTAAATGAACATAGATCATGACGCATACCTTAGGAATATAAGGCAGTGCTTCCTTCAGAGTACTCCGTAAAAAATGATTTTTCTGGCTTGGATCCTTCATGTTGATGACATCGATGAATTGGAGGGCATGAACAGCTGGGTCGCTAGAATTTCGGGAACACGATATACGGGCATGTAAGCCATAAAGGCGTATAACACCGGAAAATTACCTGAAGTACTTTATCAGGGATAATAATTGCGCGGTGGGTCGTTGACGTGTGTCCTTACTGAGCAGTCGTACGGTGGCTTCCTGTAGAGGTATGGGTATCCTCGGTAATATATTCTGCACTTGATCTTCCAGCTGAAATTGGATATTTTACGTGATGATAGAAAGTGGCGTCGCATCTCACATCGTTACTTAAAATGTTAGCTAAATAACATTCTAGCGTTAATTATTACGTTTAAGGGAAACAAAGTGCTTTATAAAGTTAGAATTATCTTACAAAGCACTTTGGTTGGGCAATAATTCTAGTTTTATCGGCTGTAAAACCATTACAATCGCAATTGCAATAAATGTAAAAGGAAGATTAGTTTAGCAACATAAAAGATTTTATTGTGGTGCTGTACACCATATTATGATACGTATTTTTTTTTTATCATACGTACAGCACAGAAACAACTTTATTGTCGAACATGGGTTTTTCCCCAAATGTATTTTGGTAAATGATGTAAC